>JACEEZ010009145.1:0-22500 GCA_016584305.1 Chionoecetes opilio
TAATCCCTCTCGTGTTTTCCCAAAATTTCTTCAGCATAACACCCTTTGATTTCTGAAAAGTAAGGGTTTTTTTCATATCTCTTTAAATTTTTTCCTACATTAATAAAAGGTGCAAAATGGTCATTAATCAGTGTAGTATTCCAGATTTGTAATTACGGAAAGATTGACCAGAGGGATCAATGAGTGGGGACCCGGGTCCCCATTTGGGTTTGGCAATTTTAATTACACGAGAAAAAAATCCAGACCATGAAAAAATAGGTTAATCCTGTTTTTGCTTTTACTTTCCGAATAAATTAAGTTAATATTGATATCTCCAATAGGTAGCATTTTTTTTTTTTGGTAATTTAATGTTTAAAGTATTCCCCCAATAAATCATTAAAAAAAAAAAGTCAGAGTTGGGCCCTACGATAAATTAGACAAAAAAAGAAGTTGCGTGTTGTTATTCAACAAAAAGATTAAAAATAGTCATTATTAACATGTATTTTCTAGAATTTACATGATATTTTGTTTTTAAATATATATGGCAACACCCCCCCTTTGGGACGGTTCCTTTTTTTGTATAAAATTAAACCCTTCGTCTTATAAAATGTTCAATTTTCATTTGATAACCTGGTTTCACAAAAAAAAAAGAAAATAAAATTGTTTAATTTATGAAGTAAGTAAATCAATAAATGTATCCAAGTTAGGTAAATTTCTGATGTTAAGAGTAAATTTTTCTTCTTTTTCTTTTCCCCCCTTTCCCTTGTCTCTCTCTCTCCTCCTCTCTCTCTCTCTCTCTTTTTCCCCCTCCCCTCTCTCTCTCTCTCTCTCTCTCTCTCCCCTCTTCTCTCTCTCTTCTCTCTCTCTCTCCTCCCCTCTCCCTCTCTTCTCTCTCTCTCTCTCTCCTCTCTCTCTCTCTCTTCCTCTCTCTCCTTCTCTCTCTTTTTTTTTTTTTTTTTTTTTTTTTTTTTTTTTCTCTCTCTCCCCCTCTCTCTCTCTCTCCTCTCTCTTCTCTCCTCTTCTCTCTCTCTTTCTTCTCTCTTTCCTCCTCTCTCTGAATAAAATTTTGTAATATGGGGCTGGGAAGGGGCCAGTAAGTAAGAGGGGGGGGAGGAATGGAGAGTCGTTGGGGGGGGGGAGGGAGAGAGGTAGGGGGATCACACAGGAAGAATGCAGGACGGAGAAAGAAAGAGTAATATAGAGAGATTTTCAAAGCTTTCCTGGAAAATTTTTCTCGAAGTTAAAGTAATTTGTACATTTAGTCCTTGCCCCAATTTCCCCTTTTTTTTATCGCTGCTGTTGCGCTGCTGCTACCACCCCCCAAACCCCCACCACCACCCCCCACCACCACCCTACTATCACACCACATCACCCCCCACCACTATCAAACCACCACACCCCCACAACCCCCACCCCCACCCTATCATCACCACCACCCACCAGCACCCCAGCCCCCCCCCCACCACCCCCCCACCCAACCCCCTATCATCACCACCACCACTATCATCACCACCACTACCACCACCACCACCACCATCACCATCACCACACCACCACCACCACCATCACCACTATCATCACCGACATCTGTCGACAGCCCAACAATGGAACTTAACACTTAACAAGGGAACAACCATTAAGAGACAAATATATCAACTCACACAAAAAAAACTGTGTGTTTGAAGAAGACATATGGTGCGTAAGGGTGTTGGGTGTGTAAGAATATGATAAAAAAATATAAGTTGTCGGGAAGTAATTATATAACTGAAAAGGCTCACTAAAGTGTAGTATAAATAAAGGTCAGTGCGAGGTGATAAAAAACATGTAGAAAGAGAATGAATGGAAAGTGTATGAGTAAGAAAAATAGATATAAATTTAGAAAGAAGATTTATAATAGAAGGGAGAATTAGGGAGAAGAAGATGGCATAGTGAATTAAGAAATGAAAGAGGGAATAATGGAGATATGATAAATGGAAGAATACTTAACGAAGCAGGAAGAAGTGTCACTAGGAAGGAATGTTCGTGTAACAAGGGGGTGAGTCTGTTAGTGTGCGTGGAGGAAAAGGGAGAGAGAGAGAGATAAGTAGGGGAAGGGAGAGGGAGGGAGTGGAGAGGCAGAAGATTGGATGCTTCAGGAAGGAGGAAAATGAGGGGAGGGAAGACAAGGAGTTGGTTAGTGGTTTATGGGTGGGTAAAGGGAGGATAGGAGAGGGAAAGGGAGGACAGGTAAGGAAGAAGAAAGGTCAGACATGGTAGATTAGAGGGGAGGATAAAGGGAGTGAAGGGAGAAGGAAGACAAAGTAGAATAGGGTTTTTTTGGTTGTCTGGAAAGGGAGGGGGAGGAAAAGGGGAAAGTAAGGGAGGAAAGGTAGTAGGAAAGTCAGACAAGGAGGAAAAGAAGGAAAAGGTAAAAGAAGTGTAGGATAAAATGTAGGTAAGAGAAAGGGGATAATGAGGGTTATAATTATAGGTGCGAGTCACGAAATTCTGGTTAAATGTATCCATGTATAAGTATGTATGTATGTATTTTGTGTGTGCATTCACCTAGTTGTATTCACCTATAGTCAATTCATTTGAGAAAATCGGCTCTGTTTCTCCCGAATAGAGGGGAAGGGTTGGT
The DNA here is from genome assembly GCA_016584305.1 of Chionoecetes opilio. Lineage (NCBI taxonomy): Eukaryota > Metazoa > Arthropoda > Malacostraca > Decapoda > Majidae > Chionoecetes > Chionoecetes opilio. Next base: position 2,600 of record JACEEZ010009145.1, read on the forward strand.
ATGCCTGCTAAACACTCATCCCTCCCACCTCCTTCATAAAAACATTTATATATATCCACTTAGCTCACATATTATACAAGATAGGAACATGTGGTTTACATCATTGGATTAGCAGTCATTGTGCATCTATAACACACTTTTCAAAATTTTATATGGTAAAAAAACTAAGTAGACGAATTATGAAGAGCATAAGTCAGAGAAAAAAATGGTATAGTCTAGGGGACATAACTGAGAAAAGTCTTTAAAATCGACTTTCGTGGTATCCATGCAGTAACAGCTTCATAATATACCAACTGAAATGAAATTTTTTCTTCTTTTCAAATCTGGCAATGAAAATTTCGAAATCGTGTAGCTTCATGGTGATGTTTTGGTTACCATGACAACCACATTACATATTCCAGACCAACATGTTTAGTCTAGTACACCAGTGGACCCCACGTGCACCCCCTGGACAATCTAATGAGACCTACTTTTTTAGATGCACAAATATGTCTAGAAAACAAAAATCAATGTTAACACTGTCAACTAATGTTCCATGTTGTTCGTATGGCGGCCATCGTCGATCGCGAAATATTTGACTTTCTCGAAATTACCAAAATGTCCATAAAATTACAAATAATGTAGTTACAAGTTTTATTTTGGTGCCCACGTGACAAGAATAACATGGCCTATTGTTATAAGAACAATTAAAGCAGTAATTGGTAAAAGTTTAGTCATGGAACGGCAAAAATCTAAAAAAAGCCGAAAAATTACTTCGGTTTCGCCGACAACTTTCAACATAAATGACAATAACTTCACTAATATACAACATACTGGTCAGTTTAACATATCAAAATCATCGTCTATTATTCCCTCATCTAATGCAGTCCAACCATTGACATACATATATGATTATCATACACTAATTGTTACCAATGTAACCCACCCCCCTAGTGAAATTTTACTTACATCAAATACTTACATTCGATAAAACTTAGCTTTATATTAAATTTTACCAGTTAATCATGCGCAACTAGATAATACAACTTAGTATTGTTCAGTTGCCATTTGTAAACACTGGTTTGCTCCATATGTCATGTCATATATGTATATAATTTTATATTGTATATATATGTTTGTTTCTCATACAATACTGTATTGCTCATGTGTATCGCTAACCTGTATACGATGTCAATTAACACTACTTTCCTTCTCCTTAGATGCATCGGTGATAGTGATAGTGTAGATGGTATGTCAGTGACCTAACATTATGTGTGGTACATCCGTAGTTATTTCTGGTGGTGGAATATAACTGAACTAAATCATGGCTAGCACGAGGAAACGAAAAAGCGACAAAATATCAGCCAGATCTGAAAACCCTATATACCCATCATGTATCGTACACGCAATAGACATCCGAGACTATGGTCCCTTGACATCTTTCAGAAATGTGAGAGGAAACCCAGATGAAAAATTAGCATGTCTACGTGAAATCCGTGAAAATCGAATGGCTGAACCTCTCAATTCACCTCGCCGTATGGAAGCAGTGTGTGCTCAGATACCAGAGACTCTCGAAGGCGTTGACTTGGAGATGATAGGATACCACAGACCATGTTACCAGCGCTTCACAGCAAACTTACATCGCTTGAATGATTCGACTGTAGCATCTATGTCCACGAAGCATCACTTTCCGTGCAAACTGTCATCTGCTGAGAGTTCCCAACTATTCCCACCTGAATGTATGTTCTGCGAAAAGTTTGAAATAAAGGTATCTGGAAAAACCGAGAGACCCATCAAATTCCTATCATGGAAACACAAAGAGCCTGCTTGGAAAAGCATTGAGTCCCAGGCCCTTGAACTGGGAAAGACTCGTCTATACCGACAGGTGAAAGGAAAGAACTTATTTGCCGTTGAAGCACAGTTCCATTCTGAATGCATTATGTCCTTCACCACGGAATATCGAAATCACATCCGGGCACAGGAGCGAGAGGAAAACCGTAACGTAGACACTGATCAGGCCCATAGGGCTGCTGCCCATAACGCAGCCTTCAACTTGGGGTCAGGACTTGACTCTCTGTTATTTGTAATTATACCAAATGTCAATTACTCACTTTTACTGACAGCGTATCTAGCTGCCCTACATCACTTGTTAAAGTTTAATAGAAAGGAACCATTGTTATCTGACTTTTTTCGAATGTTTGTATTTGACAACATAAAGTTTCACTAGGGGGGTGAGTAACATTGGTAACAATTAATGTATGATAGTCATATATGTATGTCAATAGTTTGACTGCATTAGATGGGGGAATAATAGACGATGATTTTGATATGTTAAACTGACCAGTATGTTGTATATTAGTAAAGTTATTGTCATTTATGTTGAAAGTTGTCGGCGAAACCGAAGTAATTTTTCCGCCTTTTTTTAGGTTTTGGCCGTTCCATGACTAAACTTGTACCAATTACTGCATTAATTGTTCTTATTACAATCTTGTCACGTGGGCACCAAAATAAAATTTGTAACTACATTATTTGTGATTTTATGGACATTTTGGTAATTTCGAAAAAGTCAAATATTTCGCGATCGACGATGGCCGCCATGCGAACCCCATGGGACATTAGTTAACAGTGATAACATTGATTTTTGTTTTCTAGACATATTTGTGCATCTAAAAAAGTAGGTCTCATTAGATTGTCCAAGGGGTGCACGTGGGGTCCACTGGACTACTAGACTAAACATGTTGGTCTGAAATATGTAATGTGGTTGTCATGGTAACCAAAAAATCACCATTAAGCTACACGATTTCGAAATTTTCATTGACAGATTCGAAAAGTACACAAATTTTCCTTTCAAATGGTATAATATGAAGCTGTTACCGCATGGGTACCACGACAATTTTTTTCTTCTGCCCTTGGCCCCTAGACTAGTAAGGTTTATACCACTTTTTACTCATTATCGATATATACAGCAATTATGAAATCAAGTGTAGAATAAAACATGTGTTCACGTACATAAATATCCCCTGAATACGATGGTACTTTCAGATTTTACATATACTGCGATATAGAAGATAAAAGGAAGCATATGTTTGAATATGTTGCATCGACGACAGGTGCGCGGGAGGAAGGGAGGGAGGGAGGGAGGGAGGGAAGCAGGTGGTGTGCCTTCCCTCCTTCCCTCCCGCTCACCAGCCGTCGATGCAACATATTCAAACATATGCTTCCTTTTCTCTTCTATATCGCTGTTTATGTAAAAACTGAAAGTACCATCGTATTCATGGGAAGTTTATGTACGAGAAAACATGTTTTATTCTACACTTGATTTCATAATTGCTGTAAATATCGATAATGAGTAAAAAGTGGTATAAACCTTACCATTTTTTTTTCTCTGACTTACACTTTTCGTAAATCGCCTACTTAGTTTTTTATAATATCAAGTTTTGAAAAAGTGTTATAGATGTACAATGAAAGCTTAATCCAATGATGCCACTATATTTTTACTGTTTACTGATATATGAACTATAAACCATGATTTTTAGGTAAACTTTGACTAAATATTGAACATCAAAGCAGATATTTATTCTGCAACATAATTATTGTTTATCATTTTTTGCTTTCTGAGGTCATATAGTATCAACAAAGTGTCCAGTATCACGTGCTTAAATTTTCACTAATTCAAGACAATATACTTTAAAGTAATTATATTCTATGAACCATGATCATTAGATAAACCTTGACTTCAATATTGTACAGTAAAGCAGTTCATAATTAAAGCAGATATTGATTTCAATTTAGAACATTATTTTGCCTGTACTGGACATATAACATCAACAATATCATGTGCTTAGATTTTTGCTCGTTCAGGACATCACACATCAAATTATTGTTATATAAATAATTAATCATTATCACAATGTGTATTCGAAAAATAGCATAGTAATATATTGCACAATAGAGCATTTCCTTCATGTAGTTCATTCAAATAATAGGATCATTTATTTGGTAACACTATATATCATTCCTTCACTCCTATCTACTATTCCTTTCTGATTCACTCATCCTCTGCCTCTACTACTGAAACAGTCTTGGTGTGGTCGTTATTACAATGCAGTCCAGCATGACATGCACAGAACACTGAACAAAGACAACTGGCCAACAACACAGCTGCATCTTCCAGATGAACACTTACGAACTGCAGCACAGCCACATTTAATAATCTCGCGTACTTCAGTGGGAACTGGGGACACATCGTCAGGTAACATAATTGGAATCAGTCTATTGTCCTCCCGGGGGCTCCAGCCATAGTGTAATGGGTACTCCTGGTGGGTCGCTTGAAAGTGCTGACTTCCAAATCATCGTCTGGTAATGTGCTCGGTGCACATGTTTGAGGAAGGCATCTGCAGTTAGCGAGAGAGACTTTAACTTTGGAGCATACACTGCCTTCCTGTTAGCCATTTTGCAACACCACAAGTCATACCTTGCATCACACATACTACTACTGCATATTTTCGATCCATAACACCCAGTCACGAATGTTGTTGCCTGAACCACAATATCTTCCATAGCACATCCACCTTCACCAAGAAGGCTGAGACTTACCAGCTTGGAGTAGTTTGATTGCTGATGCCTTGCCGATTCCATAGATGAAGGAAGTTGTGTCGCACCCAGTTAGAGCGTTTATAGCTGGGAGGTACTGTGCAATGTCTTTGTGTTTGAGGGTTGTTGCCCTGATGTCCACTACGCTTCTTCCCGAGACGAAACTATACATCATTACATTGCAAGTGAGTTTCTGTTTGTTGTAGAAGTAGAGGAGTAATACAAAAACATATGTATCATCACACATTATGCGGATACGTGGTACTCCTTGAGAAGCCAATACCCACAACTGGTTCAGAATAATCACGCCAACCTCCTCGTGGGTTGTTCGTAGATCCTCTCTCATGGTTAGCTTACGGTTGACCACAGATTTTGGTAAAGGGTCTTCCGTGGTATGACAAGTTCATTGTGATCATTGTTGATGTGTTCTGAGAGATACTGGCCGATGAGACGGATGAGTTGAACCTTATTGTAGTCATGACGATTTTCTGTGCTGGAAGTGGAGTGTGCAGTGTCAATTGATGTTTACGACTGCCATGTTTACCTGCACGATTTGACCTGGTAACCTGTTTGATGCTTGAAGATGGGTATCTGTCGAAGATCAAATACACAGAGTGCCTCTCTAGATGATGGCTCGCACTGGTCTTGAAGTTTATAATATAATCTTCAACTGTTCCACTAACTGACCAATGTATTGCCCACATCATGGCACATCCATCTATTATGACTACATCAGGGTCAGACATGAGGCGACTAGACACGTCTACTTGAAGTTTCTGATTCAGAATTGATTTTGATTGGGTCATCATATCACCATGCTCATCAAATAATGCTTGCGGGATAGGAGATAGCTCATAATTCAAGATCTTTTTCATGTTTTTTTCTCGGGATTGTTGTAAGCTAATTACTCTAGTGTAGATGAGCTCGGTGTCATAAACTGGCATTCCCTCAACGTGGGTTGCTCTCTTGCTGACAGCCATCATAACCACATTCTATTCAGTTTCACATGAAATGAGTCAGGCAATCCAGCTTCGTACTCCATCATTTGTTGCGTACCAAGTGAATGCGACCTGGCAATATTGACATTGCTGGATGCAACCAGGCCATTAGCAATATCAGAAGACCCGATGGGTGCCTTGTTGAATCAAGTGGGTGGATATAGGTGCGAGAGTATTCTACACCTTTTCTCTGTCCAATGCATCAATCCTAATTCTGGCCTGGCCTTCCTCCTTGTGAACGGTAGTAGTTCCTATTATAATTACCTAACTATCTAGCTATCAATCAATCAATCAATCTATCTATCTATCTTTCTATCTATGTCAATTTCATGACATTTTATAATGATTCATATACATAGTACGGTATATGCAACTCTAATATTAAACAATATACAATATTATTATAGTGATCTGTTGAAAAGAGTATAAATATTCATGCAAAACTTAACTAACTGCATTATTGTATTCCGGGCCCCCTAAAACATGGGTAAAAACACCAATAATATCTTCCTAGGACAATAAATACCAAAGTTATGAGTTTTTTTAATGTGGCGCAAAATGCCGGGGCGGCCATTTTGTTTTTTTCGCTCTAAAAAAAATTCCCCAAGGGTGCCAGAACTGGCACCCGTCAGATTTGGGTTCAGGACATGTCCAAGTACCAGAAACAGCAATAAAACATCGCCCCACCCTCCAATGCACGCTTAAGCTCAAAAAATCACATATGGCAACTGGACTATAAAGGCTATATACATATATACAATATATACATCATACACTCTAAACTTCCCAAAAGCTTAATTCCTATCGCTGAAAGTGGTGTAACATCTGAGCTAAATACACATAAAAACATTCACAAATTCGCGGGACCAGAGATGGAAGGCTGGGCCGCTTGAATTCCAAGTATCATGAGGATATTGCTACAAATGCTAAAGAGGAAAACAATGGTTTTCTTGATGTTCAACATCAAAGACAATGACATGGCCGAGTATAATTATATATATATGGTCAGTATAGCGTGGGTAAATCCACAATGTGCAAAAATCACTGTAATCATTGTCAAATGTTAAGTGTGTACCGTAGACTGTAGCTAGAAAAGCTCAAAAACTGTCAGCAAAAGTAGCTTTAAATATTACGGGGAAAATTGAGAAAATAACATTTCAAGTAATGAAGTCGTAATCGTAAATCGTCAAGTAATCGTAAAAAAAAACCCTGAATATGTCAATTAATGACGAAGGCTCGTCTGACTGTAGAGCTGCTGCTGTGTGCATAGTATAACACATGATGTACGAGTAATAGTACTGTGTCAGTAAAATAAGGCAATGGTTTGTAGAAATATAAGTAAAAATAGACAATACCTCGCCAGATTCAAACTGTGTGGGTGTATCAGTGTGAGTAACTGTGGTATAAGTAACCTATTAATATGTAAACGGTCAAAATGGAGAAATATCATAGGTAGAGACATCGCTGGATACACATTACTGTGGTGCATCGGTGTGGCAATTCGACGTGTGCCAAAACATTCATAAATGATAATAATTCAATGTTATTGTAGAAAATAATTTGACATCAGCGAGTGTAAAACTGACTGGCAGAGAAATTTAATTACATTTATTCGTCATTGGCGAACAATGTTATGAGAGATAAGGTTATCCGTGATCAATCAATGTTTTCTGAGGTCTGTAGTAAGACAAGTAGTCATTCGTAATTGCTTCTGCGAGTTTGAATTCGTAGGTAAGTAATGGTAAATGGTTAGTTAGTTGTACATAGGTATTTAGGTAGTACATGTGAGCATCATGTAGTTCATATAGATGTGTGCATCACGTAAATCACTAGATATGTAAATAGTTCTGGAGCAACTGCTTGGCATGCATATATTACCTAGTTTAATATGGTAGTAAGTACACAATCCTATCATTCAAGTAGTGATCGTGGTACAACAGGAAGAACGTAAGTAATTCATTCCTGTAGTGAATGTAATTCACGTATGCATTTAATACGTAAGGAATCCATTCAAGTAAAAAATTACTTGTGCAGCAATAAGTGCATATGTATTTCTTTCTAGTAAATAATGTAAGGCAACAATAGTGCGTAAAAATTCCTTCAATTGAGGAATGTAAGTAAATAATGCAATATTTTTTGGTGCATCTTAAACTCTTACATAATAGTATTTTAATGTGAATAGGTATACATAGTTCATCAAGTTTCTGTCATCAATTAGAGATTCTATCGTGCAAGGGTTACAAAGTAAAAATGGAAATTTTATAATTTTCTACTAGTAATTGGTTAGAATAATATGTAGCTAAACCAAAAAATTCGTAAAAACACCAATGTAAAGTATTTACACAAGTGTATTTTTCACCACGAACCATTGGCTTGGGTGTGTTGTGTAGACATCTTCTAAAAGAGAACAACACACATTAACATTTCAGAATACATGGTAAGTGTAAAATAACTGATATAAAATGTAATTATATGGAATGGTATGGAATGGAATGACATTACTGCCTGCGCGTGTGTGACCGCAATTTGTGACGGTATTGATGTGTAGCTGTGAGTGTGTCATCATTAACTACAGGTGTGTCCTGTGTATCAGTATTAGGGCTTGGTAAATCGTCTCCTGTATATAATCCTCTAGCTACTCGAAAAGTTACTCGCGACCGTTTAGTAAGACGTCTCCCACTAGACAGCCACGATGAGTCTCAGAATCTTGCGAAGGACAGAGAGCAGTAGGGGTACTACAGGAATCAGGTTCAGTGTTACTCGGTGAATTTATTTCACTGTGAGCTGTCACAGCTGATGGCCGCTCGGGCACGCTAGTTATTGCATGTATGTCAATCTCAGGAGCTTGCACTATTGCAGTAGTAAATGTGCACTCGTTAGAGTTATGTCTCCAGGAATTGTGGTATATGCAGTACTGTTTCTTGTTAAATTGTATACTGATTGTAGTCTATTAATCTACAATGTGACAGAGTATGTCCTGGGACTTTGCAAAAGACACAAAAATACCTATTATTTGCGTATTGTAGCTATTATGCCTTTGATATTGCCGGTTCACCTGATACGGTGGACATGCGTAACGCGTATGTTGCATATTTCGGGAAGAATAACTACCTCTACACTGTGTAAAAGGGGAAAAAGTTATGCGAATATTGCGGTCTAGAACTCCGCCTATAGTATGAGGGATATATAGCTGTTTGTTGAGCACCACGATTTAAGCGCCCTGACGGTGCCTGAACAGATGTACTGTACGTAGCCATTGTAATTGTAAGTGGCAATGTAGGTTAAAACAGCACTATAATACTTCTAACGTTGAAATAGTCCGTAAATGTTTTTGTGTATCTGAATATCACTGTGTCAGAAACGTAATGTATACCTTCTTACCACTGGTTAGACATTAAAGGAAGAACTGCCCATTTAAAACTGTAAATATAGCTTAGCTGCTAGCTAATAGCATTGGTGAATGATAAGGTGAGTTTCGGTGACTGACGAATAAACACACCAGGTTGTTGGGTGACTGGATGAAGGATGTTCACGAACTTTTTGGTTTAGCTACATATTATTCTAACCAACTACTAGTAGAAAATAATATAGTTTCCATTTTTACTTAGTAACCCTTGCACGATAGAATCTCTAATTGATGACAGAAACTTGATGAACTATGTGTACCTATTCACATTAGAATACTATTATGTAAGAGTTAAAGATGCACCACAAAACATTGCATTATTTACTTACGTTCCTCAATTGAAGGAGTTCTTACGCACTAATTGTTGCCTTACATTATTTACTAGAAAGAAATACTAACGCACTTATTGTTGCACAAGTTATTTTTTACTTGAATGGATTCCTTACGTATTAAATGCATACGTGAATTACATTCACTACAGGAATGAATTACTTACGTTCTTCCTGTTGTACCACGATCACTACTTGAATGATAGGATTGTGTACTTACTAACATATTAAACTAGGTAATATATGCATGCCAAGCAGTTGCTCCTGAACTATTTACACATCTAGGTGATGTACGTGATGCACACATCTATATGAACTACATGATGCTCACATGTACTACCTAAATACCTATGTACAACTAACTAACCAATGTAGGGTACGCCGTATAAAAAAAATCTTTTTCTCAACTTTGCCATGCTAATTTCCTATGTAAAAGGGAATTCTAAGACGATTTTATATTATTCTCTTTTTGCATTTGAGCAATTCTTACTATGCAAAATCGTACTTTTATATTGCACCCTTATCGAATAATACTTAAATGAGTACGCAGTGTCCGGTTGGTCCTGTTTATTGATTGCATCATGCACCAATATGAGTTCTAAATGACTAGCGTGGTAAGCTCTCTCTGATCAGTTGGTTCATCAGGCACTACATCACAGTGTCACAGCCTCTACGTTGGCCTAGAACGTGTCCATCATGTCCTTCTTAGACCTGAAGCAGGGCATGGTCTCCCGGTGGTGGGCCCGAGCCCAGATGAACCCGTCTCTGGCCTGCTGCCCCACCACTGCTGCCGCAGCCTCTGTCACCTGCTTCACGACTCTTTCGGTGCTCTGAGTGTGGATAGAGAACTCCGGAACCTCGTACGGCTTGACCAGGATCTCTTGGATCTGATCCCCGGACAGTGAACAGGTGAATGCCGGCTCGTGCACCTGGCCAGGCTGCCAGCTGATCAGTGTCTGCAAGCTGGTGGCTGACAAGTTCAGCTTGGGTGTTATGCGAGGTCTTACACTGGTGTCCCCATACTCCTCGCCATCCCTCAGCCTCAAAATCTGGGTCACGGCGAACCTGCGGTCGTCCTCACTCTGACTCGCCATCAGCGAGAGGAGGACACATTCTGAGTGTGCGAACCATGCTCCTGTCCGCACGTAGAAGGTCACAGCTGTTTGGACCTTCTTGGGCTATGACCTCATCACTCTGAGCTGCGTGAGGATTTTGCTGGGGCCGTCCTCTAGTCTGTGGTGAACCTTGATGTCGTAGTAAGAGTTTGAAGTACACCTGCAGGCAGTACTTGACTAGGATTTCCAGGGTTCACTGCTCCTCCTGATAAACCCTTTGGGGTTTGCAGTTTCCCATAGCTGTGGGGCACCATCGCAATGGTCTTGTCCTTCCTCCCATCGAAACCCAATCGAAACTATTTTGGTACCCTGGTGCTTCCCCTGGTCAAGGTCCCTGGCCGATGCCATGGGCATCCTGCCTGGCCCTCCTCAGCTTTTTAAAGGATCGCAGACCAGGTACGACATGTCTGGAGAGAGGTGGCCGCCAGCGATAAGGTCCTGGAGGAATCCAAAAGCCAAGGCAGCAGCAGCAGTGGGCGGAACGTCGAACCGGATGCTTGCCAGCGCCGGGTTTCCGGACTGGCGTTGTGCTTCTTCTTGCAGCTGCCTGTCCAAGTACTGCATCACAAGGGGTGCCAGGGACCCCAGCCTCTCCTTGAGCAGTCGGTCTACCATATGGCAGCCTCCTGTTGCTCCTGCCTCTTTCCTCTGAGTGGCGGGGTGAACGACTCCCTCCGTCCCATCCTCAGAATCCTGGTGATCTTTAGCCTGGCCCAGGAACATCTGCTCCTGAATCTCAAGACGTCTGACCTTTTCATCTTTCTGCTTCTGCTTCTTCAGCTTAGCCTCCTCTTCCAACTGTTTTCCCTTTTTTTGCTGCTTTCACTTGTCTATGCGTCTCATTCTTGTCTACCCCTGTCATCATCATTGCACTCTCCTCCCCAACTTTGTCCTCTGGTAGTACAGCCACTCCAGGTCTAAAGTAGGGATTTTGCGGGCCAGGGGGCAGTCACACTCCCACGTGTGCTCTCGCGTGGCACAGCGGGGGGTTTTGGAGCAGTGGATTCCTGGTCCTTGCAGAGGGGGATCGTGTGAAGGCAGGCCGTTATGTCAAACAGCCTGTCCATATTTTTTCTCCACGAATTCCTTTACTGCTTAAGTTGCTTTTGTCTCTCACCACTTCACTAACCCTTCTTCCAAAAAAGTATCTATCCTTCTGGTCACGGACCGGTCAATAACAACCACTGGAGGTGCAAACTGGGCGTTTTGATTTCTTCCACTGGGCAAGCACCATGGGGGTCAGATCCGTCGCAATGTCTCTCACTGGTACCCACGCTTGTCAACACCCTCCCGGTTTGCAGCTGAGTTCTTGGAAGGATCCCCTCTTCATCACGCCCCGATACGTAGTGCACCTCCTCTCAGCAAATTCTCGTCCACCGCCAACAAAGGCGGCCAACTTGGATCCAAGGCTCTGTCTAGTTGCGGGCTTCGACCCACTTGGTTTACAAAGAGAAGCCATCCTGAAAAAGACGATCAAGAATTAATAATAGGGGCAAATGAAGCCGTTACTTTAGTGGGACTAAGCTATGTTTTGCATATAAATATAAAAGTCCATTTTTGCATAGCAAAAGTGCTCAAACCAAAAAGTTGAAACGTACAAACTACCCTTAAAGTAATCGTCCAGACCATTTCATCATTCCTGATTTAATGCAATCAAAGCATAGCCATTAACGAGTATATCAACAATACGTCGTCACTTTTTGTATCCAGTCAGCCGTTTTTAAATAATCCGAAATAAAAATCTGAAAATTCCCCGAGTTTTAAAAACGCTCTAAAGGGTTTTGCAGACGCTCAGGCTCAGGCTCGGTGACGTAGCATCAGGGAGGCTCATCTTCCCGCGCTGATCAGAGAGAGACGTAAACACAGAGATAAATACAGGGTTGTAACACGATTTTTATGCAAATGTTGATACAGGAGATAGACCGAATTATTCTAAGAACAAAATGGCTCTATACCCATATGCTTTCTGAAGCTTCTTTACGTGACTGGAGTGAGAAAGAATTACCGCGGCCGTCATGTAACTCAACCCCTAGCGGGAGGCAGGAGGTATGAGATGTGCACTCGCGCGTATGCCCCCGGTGAAATTATGAATTATCTAATCATAATTTCTACTAGTTATGACAATTAAAGTATCTTATAAGTTTTAACTACACAATCGATATTAATAAACGGCTGTTTTTTTTCCCAAATAAGCAGTACATGAGAACAGCAGGGCTGTCATAAGCAATAATGTAAAGGGCTACTTGACATTAGGGTCGGCGGGGAAGAGGCAAGGTGGGAGGATGGGTGCCGTGCGATGCTATATCAGCTGTGTCCCTCCTTCTCCCGCCCGGGGGCAGTGGCAGTGTTTAGATTGAGAGAGTGAACTCTGCGGACAATGCCGTACCCCTACAGTAACGTGGAGTATGCGATATGGTGTTTATCTACGGGTTCTGCAAAGGAAGTGCAAATGCTGCCGTACAGGAATACAGAAGAAGTACCCTAACAGAAAATGTCCCAATGTTTTGAAAAATTTTACAGGGTATTTCAACACCTTCGTGACAAAGGATCTTTCCCTGGAATGGGTGCACAGTTTGAAAGGATAGGGGAACATGGAAAGGTGAGGCAGATTCTTGATGCACGGAAAACAGCCCCAGACATAAGCACAAGAAGAATTCCCTCCGACTTGGAGTTTCTCACTGAAAGCATGGGGGTGCTGAGAAAAGAAGGTCTTCATCCTATCATCTGCACAAAGGGTTTAACCCTCTTCAGGATGGAGATTGAGTGAGGCGATTGGAGTTTTGTAAATCGCTACAAGCAAATTCCCAGCTGTGGAAATTATTTTTTTTCACCGATGAGGCCACATTTACCCGTGCCGGAATGCATAATGCTCATAATGAACATTGGGGATCAAAGGAGAATCCTCACAAGATGGTAGAAAGTAATTTCCAGCAAGATTTTCTATTTAAAGTCTGGTGTGGCATGATTGGTGAGCACTTGATTGGCCCACACATCTTTCAAGATCGCATTAACGGGGATATTTATGCTAACTTTTGATAGATCACCTTCCCCTCACTCCTAGAATTTTCCCTGGGGCACACGGCCGACTAGTATTTCAGCATGACGGGGCACCCCACACTTCATAAGCAAGTGAGGCAGCATCTTGACCAAACATTTCCTGGACGGTGGATAGGCCGGGGAGGACACCCCATGGCCTGCCAATCCCAGACCTAACACCACTGGGTTTTTATCTCTGGGAGACATTAATCACATGTATACAATAAGAAAAATGACAACCCAAGCAAGAACTTCTGGAGAGAATAATGGCAGCTTCACAGCACATCAGAACAAGCCAGAAATTTTTAAGAAAAAATGTCATTCCATACTTCAGCGAGCGCAACTATGTATTGAAGCTGATGGTGGCCACTTTGAACACTTGCTGTGATCATCACAACATTAAGGTAAGTCATGATGACAAGAGACAGTACGTAAGAGTAAGTAGATCGAGCTGCCGGGAGATTACTGACATTCAGCTGGGAGACGTTGCACGTAGATTTTACAGTATTAGTGGGGTCAAATTCACCTATGCTGTCTTCATGTAATGCTTATCAGTAATTTTAATGAATCTTTGTCCGTTAATAGATTAACTGTAATGCTCCCTAATTTGTACAATCAGAATTAAATAATGTTCATAATTTCAGAGATGACCTCGATCCGTAAATAATCCACATATCCAAATCCCATATCCAGAATAATACTCCACTTACCGTAGGCGTACAACACTCTACAGTTTATTTCTCTCAAATTGATACTAAATAAGTCATGATTTTAACTCTCCTCAAACTAAACACTGTCCTAATCTGGGCGGGAGAAGGAGGGACACAGCTGATGTAGCCTCGCACGGCCCCATCCCTACCCACCTTGCCTCTTCCTCGCCGACATAATGCCAAGTAGCCCTTTACATTATTGCTTATGACAGCCCTGCTGTTCTCATGTACTGCTTATTTGGTAAATAACAGCAGTTTATTAATATCGATTGTGTAGTTAAAACTTATAAGATACTGTAATTGTCCATAACTAGTAGAAAATTATGATTAAATAATTCATAATTTCACCGGGGGACATAAAGCGCGAGTGCCATCTCAAACCCCCTGCCAAGATAAAGAGACAGATAAAAAAAGATAAAGAGACACCTGTTAATCCACCTCGTACTCGGGCTCAAACATATAGGATCCCATGACAATCTGAGGTTCGTTTTCCTCATAGTATACGCGACCAGCGTCATTTCTTTCGGTGTCAGATTGAGCATCGTACTCTAAATCTGTCACAGCGACAGATTCACTGTCTGACACGGAAGTACAATCGCTCATCATAACATTTGCCGACAGGTGCCAGACAGTGTCTCCGGGCGTCCCTGTTCTGACGTCATCAATAACAGTCGTAGCCCTGTTGGAGGGAAGATTTTTTTTTTCGCGCGCTTTTTACAAAAGTCGTGTTTTTACGGAAATAAGGCCTGGAAATCAATTATTTTTGGTGGATTAGGTGTTTTGAATGATGATTCAACATAATTCGGCAAAAAAAAAATGGGTCTGGACGACTACTTTAAAATTCAATTTTACATAAGAAAACACCCTGCCAAATTCGAAATAATCTATATTTCACTTTTCATTGGACCTACGGCGTACCCTAAATTGTTCAGCTGCCGGAGGAACACAATCTGTTAAAGAGTTCATATAAGAAAAAAATTATAACATTTAAATATACAGATAAGAAATATGAACTATATACTCAGGCAGTTGTGTTGTGGTGCACGCGCTCAAGTCTGTAGGTGATGAGCGGGTGGCAGTGGCAGTGGTAGTGTCGCGTCAGCTTTTCTGTGCGGGCGGCAGGGTGGTGGTCTGAGTCAGCGCGAAACGCTCTGAAGGCAGGCGGTGGGGATGGTGGTGGGTGCTGTGTTGCGGCAGGTTATCAGTGTTGCGGTGTTGCGGCAGGTTATCAGTGTTGCTCTGGGCCATGACGAGATGCTGGTGGTGTCCGCCGGATATATGTGTGTGTTGTACAGGTTCCTGAAGGTCGTTCGTAACTTGAATTGTAGTGGTGAGATGATGATGTCTGGCAGCGCGGGTTATGCAGTGGGCGCTTCGACCCTGTGCTGAAAGAATGTGTTGGACGCCTGGGAAATACAAGTTTTGTCCGTCTCTCTCCCTTGTAGAATGATGTTGATATACGTCTTGCTTATAGACTTGTAGTAATTGTAGTCGTGATCAATGTCACCTTGTAGTTGCTTGCTGTTTGTGTTGCGTTATATTACGGCTTGATAACGAATATAATGGCTTGGTTGTGCTGGCTGGATGCAGTAAAAGTACGTAGGTTGCTTGATTGATGGTCGTGGTTGTGGTAATGGTTGTTAACTGGCTGGTTGTGGTTGATAATAAGCGTCGGAGAACGTTGCAGTACTGTGGTTGTACGTTAAAGAGCTTTGTAGAACGTCTATATAGCTTCGTATAGCTTATGTAGGAGTGCTTGTTGTAGATCGGCGTAATATCTTGGTAGAAACGTGGAAGAGTGTTAACTTGTAGAAGTTTATAATTTGCTTGGAGAATGCGTTGGGTGTCTTAATCACAGCGCTTACACCACCATTTATAAGTCTGTATAATTGTAGAGACTTTCTTGGGCTAACTTAAAAAGGTACTCCCAGCTTGTACATATTTATTTATAAGTCCAATAAGGAGCGTAGATTATTTACAACCAAAATGTAGTGAACCAGCCAGTGAGTGTCGGAGGAGTGCGTGAGATGAGCGTCCTAGTAGTGCCGTGATCCGAGGTGTTCTCCCCGTTCACGCCCTACTCCTACATGCTTTCGCCGTTTCTTCTCTCGTCAACATCTGACGTTGACAATAATGCTAGCCAAAAGAGACTAACATTGATCTTATTGTTCTGCGCTTCGTAATTGCTTCAGCTTACAAAGTGGTTAGCTGTACACGGTAAACCAAAGAAAGATATACATATACTTATATATACATTACCTATATATATAATTATATGTTTATAACGTTTCAAAAAATACACTGGTTCATTTATTGTTAAGTACATGAACATATCATGTATGGAAGTTATAATACTTGTGTATATATAAACTATATATAACATACTATATATAACTATAACACGTGTGTGATAATAGTTATAATTTAATAGTAGGAGTAATGCAAGTTATTATATATGTTAGAAGTGATTACTGACTGACATCCGTACCCACCGAGTGTTTTGTTTGTGTGTGGGTGTGTACATATTACACCACCAAAAAAGCACATTTAAGAACAGACTAAAAAAAACAGGTGTTGAATTTTTTCATTAAGTTCCCCAAAAATAGTTTGGAGTAAATTCCATTTTTTTAAAATTTTTCGTACATTTTTCCCTTTGGATAAAAAAAAAATTACGCTTTCAGAATTTTCATTAGTAATTGTCTGACACGTAAAGTGTATCTGAAATTCATTATATAGGTTTTTTTTACCAATTTTTCTTTATTTATCATTCACAAATATAAAAACCAAACAGACACATAAGTAAAATTACGGGAAATCTTAATTATTTCTAGTTGCATTTTATCTGTCCTGTCTGTGTTTCAATACCGCTACCAAAAAATAATAATCATGTCATATATTTCATGCCACTCCATAAAATATTTTTTTCCACGCTACAATGGGCCCCCCAGAATAACTCGTCACGGTTTTTTTACATCGTGCATTGTGGGATAAGGCGGGTCGCCGCGGGTGCCCTACGAAGGGAAAACTGGGCGATGGAAAAATTTTCGGTTATTTTGCCAAATTTTGATATTCCAGGTGCTATATTTTGTGCTCTTTTTCTCCTGACAACACTATGAGAAACCTGAGGTAAGGCTGATGTTCGAGGCTTCTAAACCAAGAAAACAGAGTCATAAAAAGAGCCCCGTCAAAAGGGAGCAACTGGTAGGGAAAGTAATGTGTCCCTACCACTTCTTATTTTTAATGAGACCTGCTGTACTGTTTTCCGGTTTAGAAAATCTTTGCACATAACATCCCTCAGGTCTTCTCTATGTTTCAGCGAGCACGGAATATACCCCTGGGTATCAAATTTCGGGGCCCCAAAAAAAACTCTAATTTTTTTCTCGTCGTAGTCTTCTCTTTGTAATTGTACATATTATGGTTATGTAGTATAAAACCTTTTTAATTGAGAACTTTTTTTTGCTTTCCTCATAATAATGTTCTACATCAGGTTTAAGTGACTTGACGAGCCAATGAATACCTTGGGTCTATACCAACATCACCAACCCTTTTCTTGATTTTTCTTTTACCCATCCATAAACAAAT
Source organism: Chionoecetes opilio (assembly GCA_016584305.1). NCBI lineage: Eukaryota > Metazoa > Arthropoda > Malacostraca > Decapoda > Majidae > Chionoecetes > Chionoecetes opilio. The sequence goes on from JACEEZ010009145.1 coordinate 20,348, forward strand.
TTTCATAAACCCCGGTGACATTACCCTCCTTGTTCTGGGACCCGCTGGTACTGTCTCTCCCGATATTTTATCCCTACACAATCGGAAAACTCGCCGACAGAATGGGGGCAGGTTGGTATCCGGTCATTTCGCCCACTGCCATTTCGCCCACCATAGAGTCATTTTGCCCACAAGTCAATTTCGCCCACCTATTTGGGGTTTCGCCCCCCACTATGGGGTCTAAGGGCTAGGAGGTTAGGTTTTTTTGTTTAGTGTTCGAGAACCCCCAAAACCCCCGTAGGGTTAGTTAGATTTGTTTAGGGTTTGGTTTAGGTAGGTTTTTGATTTGGTAGCCTATGTTAGATTTGGTTAGGTTAGATTTGGTTAGGTTAGGATAGGTTAGATTTGGTTAGCTTAGGATAGCTTAGGTTAGATTGGTTAGGTTAGGGTTATTGGTGGGTCAAGACCCCTACTAGGGTAGGTTATATGTGTGTGTGTGTGTGTGTTGTGTGTGTGTGTGTGTGTGTGTGTGTGTGTGTTGTGTGGGTGTGTGTGTGTGTGTGTGTGGTGTGTGTGTGTGTGTGTGTGTGTGTGTGTGTGTGTGTGTGTGTGTGTGTGTGTGTGTGTGTGTGTGTGTGTGTGGTATGTGTGTGTGTGTATGTGTGTGTGTGTGTGGTGTGTGTGTGTATGTGAGTGTGTGTCTGTCTGTCTGTCTGCCTTCCTACATATACATAAGAACATAAGAAAATAAGGAAGCTACAAGGGTCGCGAGACCTACACGAAGTAGTTACTGTTACTTAACTCTACCTATATCCACCTCTCTTCCCTATCCATGAATTAATACAGACTCCTTTTAAAGACCCCAATAGACTCCGCATTGACCCCCTGACGACTGAGTTCATTCCAATCATTCACCACCCAATTTGTGAACCAGTTTCTCCCTATTTCATTTGTAAACTACGCTTTTCCAGCTTAAATCCGTTACTTCTTGTTCTACCCTACTTACTAGCCGTAAGAACTTTTCCTACATCGCCTTTATTGTATCCCATTATCCACTTAAAAACTTATATCAGATCGCCCCTTACTCTACGCCTCTCGAGTAGGTGTACATTTAATACCTACAATATCCTCTCATAACTAAAGTTACGCATCCCGTGAAAAAGTTTGGTCATCCTTCTCTGGACTGATTCTAACAAGGATATATCTATCCTATAATACGGAGACCAAAACTGAACTGCATAATCTAGGTGAGGTCTGACTAGTGGCAAATAAAGCTTTAGAATAACCTAAGCACTTATATTTTTAACACTTCTGGTAATAAATCCTAACACCCTGTAAGCTCGATTTCTAGCCTCAATACATTGATTCATAGGACGGAGGTCTGAGCTTACCCGTACTCGCACTTCCAGATCTTTCTCACCTTCTGATCTTTTCAGCGATACATTGCGTATGGTGTACCTATTACCAGGATTTTTCCTACCAACATTCATTACGCTACACTTATCAATATTAAAATCCATATGCCATCTATCTACCTACTCATTCAATTTATCTAAGTCTCCTTGCAAAATATTATCAGAATGTGATCTAATTGTCCTACCTATATACCTTAGTATCATCCGTAAACTTGCCTGTGTCTATGGGCCTGTGTGTCTGTAAGATACATGTAAGTTGCTCCACTTACATGTACCTTGGGATCCCCCCTTCACCAGCGACGCTCGGTGTCAACCGCAGTAAAAGTGCATGCTAAGATAAGTTTGTGCATGTTTTTAAATTTGTGTCATTTATTAATAAAAACAACGATGTGCCATTCATAGTGAACGACGAGTTTTCGACGCAGCAGTTTTTCTGTCCCCACTTTTGTATGGCTGCGAGTCATGGGTGGAAGCTGATCTTAACCCGTTATCAAATTATACAATTGGGCCCTAAAACTGCTTTTGGGAGTAAGAAAATCATCCCCAAACAATGACTGCTACGCTGAGATAGGATACACAACATTACCTGATATGATTAAACTGAAACAACACAAATTCTTTTCTAAAATGAGACCCGAAAGATCTGATATTTCGGATGATCCTCTAATGTTCGCCATCTCAACAGTTTTGGGTGCCAGGACGCCTAGTGGAAGGAGAATACGTAGCTTTATGGATAATGAGATCCTTGATGTGAATACT
>JACEEZ010009145.1:27500-37500 GCA_016584305.1 Chionoecetes opilio
GTTCATTTATAGCCATAATATGATACAGATGAAAACACAAAATGACACAGACTCTCCAGATAGCCTCTTCTAGCTTTCCTAAGATCATGGATGCAGAAATGTAAGTGTTAACGCCACCAGACGTCTGTAAATCGAAAAGAAACGTTGTCCTGGCGACTTTAGTGTTATCTACGGTACTGCGTATATTACTACTACTGCTATTACTAGATTTTGTTCCTATTCGTCAGGTTCTCATTATACGCTCCCATGTGGTGTCATTTTCTGTCTAGTTACTAAACATCTTCTTCCTCCTCCTCCTCTTCATGTTCGTAAACCTTATTACCCTTGATATTTTTAGCTCAGCATCTTGTGGTCGGCGAGGGACGTGAATCTACTCCATGCATGCTTCGGTTGTACTGCTCCTCCTCCTCCTCCTCCTCCTCCTCCTCCTCCTCCTCCTCCTTCTCCTCATTTTCCATCATCTTGTGTTTGAGTTGTCGCTGAGTTTCTTCTCCTGCCGTGTTTTCTCACCTAATTATCCAGGTATTGGTAGTAATGACCAGGTGTTCCGTCACTGTGTTAACGAAAAGAAAATTTCCCTCCTTACCTATCCTCTTTAATTTTCACCCTTTCCTTCTTCTTTCAATACTACCTGGTCTTTTTCCCGTCAATTACCTCTCCTGTTTTCTCTTGCCTTTCTTTTGTTCGTCCCTCTTTCTTCTTCCCAATCTTTAATTATTTAATTTCTTTTTTATAATCATTTTTTTTCAGTTTTATTCTTTCTCTTATTTCATTCTACTTTACGTGCCTTTTTTTCCGTCAATTAGCCCCCCTATTTTTCCCCACCTTCCTCTGTTTTCCCCTTTTTTCCCACCTTCCTCCTTTTTATCAATCTGTTTTAATAGTTTACAATTTTTTTCTTTTTTCCCTTGTTTGATTTCCCCTGACCATCGTTTCCTTTTTTCCTCGCTCTCCCTTTTATCCATTCCTTTTTACTTTTTTTCTTCCCCCCACACCCCATTACTTGCACGAAATTTTTTGTTCTCCTTAATTTTTTTCTCTCCCACCCCCCTCTTCTCCCCCTTCCCACTTCCTTCTCCCCCCCCCTTCAATCCCACCCCCCCAATATTTTTTTTTCTCGCTCGCATTTTTACTTTCCTCCATTTTCTCTCCCTGAATTCTCTACCGTTAATATTTTTCTTTTCCTATCTGCTTCCAATCCTCTTTTTCTCCTTCCACCATTTTCCCCTTTTTTTTTTTTTTCTCCTCTCTCTCTCTCTTCTCCTCTCTCTCTCCTCTCTCTCTCTCTCTCCTCTCCTCTCTCTCTCTCTCTCTCTCTCTCTTTTCTCTCTACTCTCTCTCTCCCTCTCTCTCTTTTCTCTCTCTCTCTCTCTCTCTCTCTCTCTCTCCTCCTCTCTCTCTCTCTCTTTCTCCTTTTTTTTTCCGCTTACTCTCTCTTCTTTTTTTTTTCTGTTTTTTTACCTAATTCTTATATTTTACATAGGATTCAGCTGGACTACAAAATATTTTTATTTAAAATGAAATTATCCTAGTTAACTAAACAGGTTTTTACATTTTAAAATTTTCTTTTCTTTTTTTCACTTCACACTTGAATTTAATGACAGTGTTACTTTCTAATTTTACATTTTTTTTCAGAAAACAAAAAAAAAAAGTTACTTAAGCAGGGTTTTTAACGGTTTTAAGTAGGTTTATTTACAGGTTCTTTACCAAGGCACACCCTTTTTGGGTTGGGTCCCCGGGTGGGGTGGTGTGTTGCTTCCTTTTTTTCCAACACTTGGGGGAAGCGGGGAAGGAAGGAACGCAGGAGGGGGGGGGGAAAAAAGGGACGACAGGAGCCTGGGGGGAAAAAGCAGGGGGGGGGGGGGGCCCCCGGGGCGGTCGGGACGGGGGGACATGCTGCTTGTTTTTTTGGGGAAAAACGACGCACAACCTGCTACGTCGCGACGCTGCTGCAAGGGTTGCAGGGGGGGGGAGAAGCTGTCCTGCAACCTTCAACGTATTAACCTTTGGGCTCGGGCCTGTACCTGTCAGAAGGCTCGGTAGAAGGGGGGCAGGAAGCCCACGTGAGAGGGGCTACTCCATAAGGGAGGGGACTTGACTGCATATAGGGGGTGACCCCTTTGGGGATCAAAAAGGGTGTGGACACCCGGACACAGCTAAGTTCCAGGCGGTTTTCCTTGAAATGGTTCGGATGTGGTCGGTGAAGGCGGACGTATTCACTTCCACCCCAAGTATGGAGTGGCGTCTGCAGGGACCGGCCCTCTCACCCAGTAAGATGGTAGGGATGGAGTATCAGGAGGACGTTGTCGTCGGGGAATACATCCCCTGGTTTTCTCTGGAGCGAGATCCATTTCCCATCGACGACCCCTGAGAGCGGTTTGGGGGGCCCCTTATTTATGTGAGCGAAGTCGTCGGTGATCCCCAATGTCGCAGGAAGGGGGTTTTAAGGGTGCAGTCAGGGGGCATATGCATGTGCCTGGGGGATAAAACTTTAGCAAAGTCATTGAAGAATACTTCCGAGGAGAGGGCCGACACACTGCCTGTGGGACGTTTGGCAAAGATCGGGTGTTCTCTGAGGTTTGCCCGTCCACCACCACTCTAAGAATCGCCCCAGGTAGTCTTGAGTAGGAGCAGAGATGACAGGGGACACCCAAAACTGTTCAGTTTGGTGATGGGGCCGTGATCCCACCCCTGTCAAATGCTCCTGCAATGCAAGGGAAATGACGTATGTGCCTTTTTTGGTCAAGACGATGCCATGGGGTGGACAGATGGAGCAATAGGTCGGCCGCTGACTTTTTGCTGGAAGCCAAATTGCTTGATTTTAAAGAAGGTGGTGTGATGTGAGAAAGACGATATCTTGCGGCAATTATGCTTCCAGCGTCTTGCCAAGAATGAAAAAGGGAGTGGGCCTATATTCTTGGGGGTCAGTTTTTTTTCCTTTTTATGATTGCCCCCCACTCTGGCAGCCTTCCACAAGGTGGGCCACCTTCCAGTAGTGAGGCAGTGCTGAAAGATAGTAGCAAGGGGCTTTGTAGTGAGAGGCGCAGCGCTTGGGGATATGAAGGCAATGTTGTTGGGCCCAAGGCTTTTTTTGTGCGCCTGAACTAAGTTTGGGGAATTTCCCTCACTATTATAGGAGGTTAAAAAGGGCTGGCATTGGGAGGAGGGGCACAGCGGGGAGGTCGCTGGGGATCGGGTACTGTATTTTTTTAAAAAAATGTCGCGAGTCCCTCGGCCTTGTCTTGTTCTTGGTGGCCACTGTGCCGTCAGACTTGAATACGGGGGTTGGTGTCGTCATTTGTCAGACCTTTTGTTGCTTTTAAAGTGTGGTCCACCAGGATTTGTTACCCCTGAACGACCACTGAGCTTGATTTTGGGGTCGTTTTTGCCAGCGTCGTTGAGCCCATTGGGGGTTTTCCCTTTCATTGTGCACAACGGTCTGTAGCGCTCCTTGTTAGGGTCGGGGGGTGGCGTGAGTGACCCGCCAGGCCAAATTTTTTATCAGCAGCCATCCTCTTATAACCAAACCAGGGTTAAAAAGGGGCTTGGCAGTGTAATCTGGTTGGCATTTTTTCTTCTGGGTTAAAGCGAGTACTGTGAATGTGTGTACCTGTGTATCTCATCTTTGACGAGAATGGTGCCCCAGGGTTTTTTGTTGCAGCTGTCACATAGACCGTCCCATTGCCTGCCCCACACCCATTTGGACGTGTGTGGGGGCACCCTCTGAGCTCAGCCTGTTTTGTACTTAGGATGCCAGGGGTTGATGATCCTACAGCACCGGGGGGTGAACAGGTGACGACACTGTCTGGGAGATCACTGATGACGGACAAGTATGAGCCGGAAATTTGTGGGGAAGTCAACTTGGTTTGTAACCGTCCCCTGTGGGGAAGTCATAAAGGTTTTGCAACTAGATTGGTTCATGTCCCCTTGATGAAAAACGTGTCACAGGGTGTTGTTGCAAAGGGTCATCCGGTGAGTGTGCGATATCAATAGGCTCCCTCCCCTCCCACTGCGGGGGGTAGCCCCCACAAGCAAATAGCGCTGTGAGGGAGTCCATTTTTTGAAAAACTCACTCCGTGGTTTGTAGAGTGATTTAAGTGGCTGGCCGAAGCCCCTTTGTGAAAGGAGACAGCGATACCACCAAAGGTCCCGCGTGTCCTGTCGCGTCGATGCCACCTCGATACCCATTTATCTGTAAAAGTTGTCTGGGTTGACTTGTTGAGGAAGGTCTCTACGCCGCAACGAGTCCGGGTTGTGAGGGATACGTGATGTAATCAGGCCCCCGTTTTGGGTTTTTGGAAACCCTGACTTTGGGAGATATGATGGTGATGTGATGGGGGGACCTTACTGGCGACCATAGTTCCAGGCCGGTTGACTATGGGTCGGGGCGGGTGAGTGTTTGATTGGGCAGGTCGGGAATGAAGGGGGTAGGTTTGGTGTGTGGGTCTTTTTTGTTTATGCTGAAGCTGAACCCCCAGTTTTTGGGTGATAGGGGAGAGGAGAAAAAAACAGGATTTAAGAGAGCAGGAAAGTGAGAAAGCGGCTGGTGTCTGAAAAAAAGGAGGGCTTTTATTCTGTGCCGATCGGTGAGATCTTTAAAAGAACCTATCTTGCTCTCCTGCGTGATGCGAGTATGACACTTTAAACGAAGCCCTGACGTAACAATGGGCTCACTTAATTTTCCCTTAGGCATTGTTTTCAGAGTGCCCCTTGCGCCTGCAGTGCGGGCAGAAGGCTCTATCCTGGTTATGGTAGTGGGGCAGATGGGGCAGGGTTTTCCCTGAAGGATATTTTTGTATTTTGCTTCTTTTCTTTGATTGTTGTCGTGTGCCAGTGTTTCTAATGGATTTTCCGGGGTGCTGGCACAGCAGGCCGGGGACACACCCAGCAACGGCGGGAGGGAGGGGGGGTGGAAGTAGCTTGGGTGGTAGTACCGGGGGGTTGGTAGACTGGTCCAGGGGCCCGGGGATACTGTAGCGGAGAAGCCAATTAGGGCACCCGGGGTAGCAAGACGTAGTAGACCAGAGGTCGGGCGGCTGTTTGGGGGCCAGACGCGAGTGTTGGTAGCCTTTAGTTGTTAGGTTTGCCTAAGTCCCTAATTTTTGCTTTTTACGTTATTATTGCTATTTTTCTATTCCACTCCTCGTCGTTTCTGTGTGGATAGGGGTGGTAGCGATCGATTACGTCGATTCTTTAGCTTGATCTTGTGGCACAGTTTATCAATGAAGCCAGGACGGTAACAACAGCGCCCCTCTTATCTGCCAGGGTATGAGAGGTGGTCCGAAGTAATTGATGATTTTTTTCCCTGGCGATTTCCCACTTTTTGCTCCGGTTTATCTCACGGCTCCCTGGGCTCTAATTGGAGCGGGTCGCGATCAGAGTCAGAATCATCACAGAGGTGATTCAGGAATGTTAGCAACCCCCTGGGGAAAGGGGTCTGTTTAGGGCTTCCTGTAGCCCACAGGGGCAGAGATATCCCCCCCGTCGCAAAGCGTGACCTCACCGCAGTAAGCGTTGTTTTGGCCGACACAGGTATTTTTAAAAACGATGTTGGGGCAGTCAAACTTTTCAGTTGTACAGGAATGACTTCCGTGTTGGCGGTTTTTTTTTCCGAAAACCGCAACCAAATTTAAAAGGCGCGTTTTTAAAATATTTTCCCCCTTCCTTCCCCTTTCTCTTCTTCTTCTCTCCCCTCTCTCTCTCTCTTTTCTCTTCTTTCTTTTTCTTCTCTCTTCCTCCTTTTTCCTCTCTCCCTCCTCTCTCTCCCTCTCTCCTCTCTCCCCTTCTCCTCTCTCTCTCTCTTCCTCTCTCTTCTCTTCCTTTTCTTCTTCCTCTCTCTCTCTCCTCTCTCTTCTTCTCCTCTCTCCCTCTCTCTCTCTCTCTCTTTCTCCTCCTCCTCCTCCTCTCTCTCTCTTCCTCTCCTCCTCTCTCTCTCCTCTCTCTCTTCTCTCTCCCTCCTTCTCTTCTCCTCTCTCTCTCTCTCTCTCTCTCTCTCTCTTTTCTCTCTCTTCTTCTCTCTCCTCTCTCCTCTCTCTCTCTCTCTCTCTCTCTCTCCTCTCTCTCTCTCTCTCTCTCTCTCTCTCTCTCTCCCCTCTCTCTCTTCTCTCTCTCTCCTCTCTCTTCTCTCTTCTCTCTCTCTCTCTCTCTCTCTCTCTCGTTTTTCCCTCTTTTTTTTTGGGGTTTTTCTCTTTTTGGAGTGTTTTGGAAAAAAAATAAGGGAAGGTTGCCCCTTTCAAAATCTTTTTGGGGGTTAAATAGTTGAGAAAAAAAAAATTTTTTTAAACGTGATTGGGGGAAAAATTTTTTTTTTTTTAAAAACCAAGTTTTTTTCCCGAGAAAAATTTAATTAAACTCCGGGTAATCATTAAATTTTTTTTTTTAAAAAAAAAAACCAAAATTTTTCCCAAAAGGGTTTGACTTTTATTTCGTCTGGTTTTAATTTCCTGGTTCTTTGGCCCGGTGAGGAAAGGGGGAATACCGGGGGCTTAAAGAAGGGAAGAAGGAAGGGGGGGAAGGAAGGGCGAAGGAGAGGGGGAAAGAAGAGGAGAGAGAGAGAGAGAGAGAGAGAAGAGAGAGAGGAGAAGAGGAGAGAAGGAGAGGAGGAGAGAAGAGAGGAGGGGAGAGGGGAGGGGAGAGAGAGAGAGAGAGAGAGGAGAGAGGAGAGGAGGAGAGAGAGAGAGAGAGAGAGGAGAGGGGAGGGGAAGAGGGGAGAGAGAGAGAAGAGAGAGAGGGGGAAGAGGAGAGAGAGAGGGAGAAGAAGAGAGAGAGGGAGAAGAGAGGAGAGAGAGAGAGAGAAAGAAGAGGAGAGATAGAAAAGAGGAGAGGAGAAGGGGAAGAAAAGAGGAGAGAAAAGAGAAACAAATAGAAGAAAAGAAAGGTTTTCCACACAAAAAAAAAAGGGAAATAGAATAAAAATTAATTAATTACAATGCTCTCTTATTTAAATAACAAACATGGTAAAATAAGTTTTTAAAATGGAGTGAGGGGGTCTTTTATATTAAAGGGGGCTTGCCTTTGGGATTTTCTAAAAAGAAGGGAATTGTTTTTTTTTTTTGGGGAAAAAAAGGTTTGAGTTTTTTAGAGTCTTTATTGGAAATTGTTCAAAAGCCCTCGGTTCCCTTATAAATAAAAAACCCCATTTTTTTAAATTTTTTTTCCCAAAAGGGGGGCGTTTTGGGCCCCTTTTAGCAAATTTTTAGTTTTGTTTCAAGGGTTTTGTTTTGCCCCACTTAGGTAATTATTAGTTTCACTTTATTTAAAAAACATTGGGCTTTTCAAAAATTTTTACTTTTTTAACATTTATCCACCTTAAGTTTTTGTTGGTTTTGAAGGTCGGTTTTTTGGAACCCCCAAATTTTGAAAGCGGGTTTTGATTTTTGTTAAAATTTGATGGATTTTGTTGGAATTTTCGTAAAAATTGCCCCCTAAAATTAAAGGTTTTTTAAAAACAAAACACTTTTTTTGCAAAAAAGTTTCATTGAAAATTTTTTACCTGGGGGATTTTAGTTTTGGTTGTTAGGTTTGCCCCTGGTAAAAGTTTCTTTTCAATAAAACCCCAAATTTTACGTACTCCCCCAGATATCATTAAACAAATACAGAAAAAAGAATAGGGCAAGGAATAGAGCCCCTTTGTGGGAACTCCATATGTTTTACTTAAAAATTTGGATGAAAAATTTATTTGGTTTAGTCGGGCTGAGGGTTCATTAGACAGATAACTTGGATCCCGAAAGGGTCAATACGTAATCAAAGGGATCTCTGCAGTAAAGTCGTGATTTAAACCCGCGAAGCTTTTACAATACACAAAGTTATCATAGTTATTCTTATATCTAGGTTACGTATACTGGTTGGTATTACTGTAGAGCATTTTGGATAATTTTGGCCTGAACCAAATTTAGTGTCGGAAAATAAAGCATTCCTTCTAGGTGGTCGGAAAATTGTTTAGCTACAAATTTTTTCTAAAAAATTTGATAATCAGGAGGAAGAAGGGCTGTAAATTTGAGCTATATTACTATCCCCCCTTTAAGATAGGGACAAAAAACAGCATGTTTCCAGGGATTGGGGAAATTTACTGTAGCGATTTAGGGGTTTAATTACAAGTTAGGTTAAAAAACCGTGATTAAGAGGGTGTCTTTTTATAAAACTTGGGGAAAAGCCATCGCTACCAAGATTTGGTTCCTTAGTTTTGGGTATTTTAAATTTCAGTACAAAACAACTGTTTAGGGCCCCGAAGAAATTATTTTTGTCCGCTTTTCATTATCTGGGTTAGTAAGTTAGTAAAAACTTTTTGACTTTTTTAAAAATTTTTTTTCCTACGTTAGTAAAAAAAATTATTAAATTTTCCCCCGCCTTTCATTAACATCATCGTTATGATTTTTTTGTGGATTTATTGTTAGGGGACGATACCTTGATATTATTCCACATTGTGCTGATTACCTTTTCTTTGATGGAACTTTTTGTGGGATTTTGCTTTTTCCTCATGAAGCTTGCCCCAAAAGCGTTTCTTTTTTCTGTATTTTGTTATAAAGTTGTACGTTGTGTCTATCTAATTTCAACTTTCCTTGTAAACTATCTTGAAATTCTGTTATCTTTCATTTCCTTGTCCTGATCATTTTTCATTTCCCTAACCAAGGAGCGGGGTCTATTTACAATGTAAATTTTCCCTTGGAGCAACTTGGGCTAGACATGAAATGAATCTGTGTTTAGATTTTTTCCCCTATAATGATCAGTTAATGTAAATTGTTCATGTAGTTGGGTATTTAGAATGCTCACAAAAGTTATTTTTTTTTTTTATTTAGCCGTTTGAACGTTTTCTTTATTTTTGGTCGTTTTTGTTTTTGACTTTGAGATAATCTGTCTGACGGATGTAGGGAATGCAATATGGTTGATAAATTTTTTCTTTTTTTTTTTAAAGAGATGAAAAGAGGAGAGAGAGAGAAAGAGAGAGAGCGAGAGAGAGAGAGAGAGAGGAAAGAAGAGAGGAGAGAGAGGAGAGAGGAGAGGGAAAAAAGAGAGAGAGGAGAGAGAGAGAGAGGGGAGAGAGAAGAGAGGGGGAGGAGAGAGAGAAGAGAGAGGGGGAGAGAGAGAGAGAGAGAGAGAGAGAGGGGAGGGAGAGAAGAGGGGGAAAGAGAAGAGAGAGAGGGGGAAAAAGAGAGAGAGAGAGAGGAGAGAGAGAGAGAGAGAGAGAGAGAGAGAGGGAGAGAGAAGGGGAAGGGGAAGGAGAGGGAGAAGAGAGAGAGAGAGAGAGAGAGAGAGAGAGAGAAGAGAGAGGAGAAAAGGGGAGAGAGAGAGAGGAGGGGGAGAGAGGAGAAGGAGAGAGAGAGAGAGAAGAGAGAGAGAAAAGAAGGGGAGAGAAGAAGGAGAGAGGGGGAGAGAGAGAAGGGGAAAAGGGGGAGAGAGAGAGAGAGAAATTTAAAAATCCGGTCTAAGTTTTTTCAGATTTTTTTGGTCATGAGAGAATATCAAAAAATTTAGTTTTGTTTTGCATACCCTTTTTCAAACGTTGTTTCGTGATTTAAAACGGAAGGGTATTACACACCCAGGGTTTTTTAAATGGTAGATATTCGGTTCTTTAAAGCTAAAGCAGAGGGGGTTTCAGTGTGCGAGGGAAATAAATACTTGTAAAAGAAAAAATGTTACAATTTAGTATAAAAAATAAAAACCTTGAAAATAAAAGAAATTCGGAATATTGATAAAGAAGAGATAAAAAACAGCAAAACAAATTTTTTGAAGTAGAAAAAGATGAAAATAAAGCCATGGAAAAATACAAAAAATACAATATATAAATAATAAAGGTTTTTTTAAGGAGAGTGAAAAAAAGAAGGCCACAGGGGAAAAAATTTCTAACTAGGGGAGAGGCAGCGGGGGGAGATTCAAATGGGGGACAATCAAAATCAAAACATTGGGGCATACGCCGGGGGGGGCTCGCCCCGCCCACCCTACGACGCACTCCCGGGGGGGTTTCCACGCGCGAGTTCCCTGCAGGCCCTTCCCATACCAAGCA
>JACEEZ010009146.1:0-10000 GCA_016584305.1 Chionoecetes opilio
AGAAATGATATTTTCCCTTGTAGTGACCTACCAATTGAAAAATATTCCACGTAATAAAAATGAATTTCTCATGTCAAAATCATATGGAAAAGTACTGTTACATGTGATTCTAGACCTAGTATAGTCTTTCCAATGTATCAAGTCACTTTAGTCGCTTTAATTTCTACCCATTACCATTATATATATAAATAAATATAATATATATATATATATATATATAATATATATATTATATATATATATAATATATATATATATCATTATATATATATATATATATATATACTATTATATATATATATATTTATATTATTTATACAATTTATATATATATATCTATATATATATATATATATTATATTTATGTATATATATATATCACATTTATTATATATATATACTATATATCTATATATATATATATATTTATTATATATATCTATATGCTATATATATATTATTATATATATATATATATATATATTATATATATATATATATATATTGGGGAGGCGGTAGCGGAGTGGTTAGCGTCTCCGACTGGCGTTCTCGGTGACCCGAGTTCGATCCCCGAAGAAAATCAAAACCTTTCTGCCCCGTCGAGTGGCCTAAGAACACCCACATGCCCTGCCCATCAACACAGGGGGGCGGCATGAGCTTCTAATCACAGGCGTCACTATAAGAATCCTGCCTGCGCCACCACGGGCGAGGACCAACCATCACAGCCCTCAAGTGAACCTCCAGAGCCTACCATCCGAGCCCTGGGTCACCACTGCCTACAGGCGCTATAGGCACAATTGTAAAAAAAAAAAAAAAAAAAAAAAAATATATAATATATATATATATATTATATATATATATATATATATATATATATATATATATATATATATATATATATTATATATATATATATATTTTTATATATATAATATATTCATATATATTATATATACTATATATATTTATATATATATATATATTTATATATATATATTATATATATTATATATATATATATATACATTCCTCCTCTCCCCCTATGGTGAGCGAACAATACCTCCCTCACTAGGGGGGGAGGGGAACAAAACTACCACTCTACTAATTGAGAGGGTCGGTTGGTGGATAATTATATACGGTGACTTGATAAATGGAAAGACTATAGTTGGCTTTTTTTATATTTTGTCTACGGAAATCGGCTGTCATGGCGGCCATTTGGGATTTCCATCGATTTATCGGATTGCCCAAGGATTTTCTCTTGTTATCCGCCTGATATGCCATATAGACATCCTAATAATGTAAAATCCACCGATAGAAAAACTTTATCATTCCATGCATTGCATGCATTCCTTTAACATGAAAAACCCACTTTGGCAACCTGACTATAGACCCCTAATGACTCCAGAAGGTGTCTGTGGTCGATGGGAAGAGAGCGCGTTTAGCCTCTTATTGTGGTCGAAGACGAGGCTGTTTTTGGGACTCTGCCGTTGTTTTAGCAGGTATGTGGACTAGCTGTGTATGTAGGATTGGTGAGAGGTGGGATGGACTGGATACCTTTGTCGATATCGGTATTTTTGGCGGATGGCCGTGATGACAGAAGTTGACAACCAAAAGTGGAGTTAGCACGTTGACTTCACGGGAGTGGAGTCTGTAATTCAAAGATAATAGGCGACATCCATCCCACGTCGCCTCCGTGGTGTAGCGGCTAGCTTGCCTGGCTACAAATCTTCGGGCCCTGGGTCGAATCCGGGCCAGGGCAAGTCGGCAACGAGCTAACCCAGCTGTTAGTTGGTTAACGAGCTAGCCCAGCTCCTCCCTTTTGGGGTTGATAAATGGGTACCTGGGGAAACCTGGGGAAGGTAACTGTGGTAATCCATATGTCACAGTAGTCCTGTTTCCCGGGGTGTTTTGGAATATTACATTATGAAAAACCATATTTGGAAATATGGTGTTTTGTAAGCCCAAGCAGGATGTTCAATAAGACAGCATTAACATTCTCATCGCGAGTTTTTGGTTATCCAAGCAGTTAAGGTGGGCAGGGGAAGTTCACTCATTATATAATTGGTAGCAGACCGTAGTTTTTTTTCTTTTCCCCTCCATGCCCCTTGTGTACTGTGATAGAAAACTCCTGCTATGGTCCGGTGTATAGTGTATCGAGCCATGTAAACAATTTTGGTATATCAAAGTGGAAGGAAGAGAAGATAGCAAAGTGTATATTGAAAGTGAAGGAGGATCAAGGTGTAACTATGACATCAGGGGCAGGGCAAAACTTCATTGATGCCAACAGGCATTTTTTAGCAACTCTGAGTTGGGACAGATATTGGCTAGTAGCCAACAGCCTCAGAATATGGTGTGGTCCGTCCAGCCCCCACATTTAGAAAAAAACTCAGGGAGGCTAAGCAGTACCAATGAGTTAGATAGATGGGTAAGAGAGCAACAGAAAATATAAGATCAACTATGGACAAACTACAAGGACAAGAGGCTGTGGAATATCTGTATGTAACACTTCATAGCTTTATCTAATGATCTAAAGAGTGATTATGACCCAGTATCCTGTATTCTTTGCAGGAATTCCATCTGAGAGGCCGTATGCGTGTCTTAATTTGAATATTTTTATTTATCAATTAGACTTCTAAAGTCTTAGTTCGGAATACGTTTTCATCCGTTTTCTCGCTTTCATGTTTTTTTATAAAACTTAGTTTGGAACGTGATTCTCTTTACTGTGGCCATTGATGCCATTGATGGCACTTGATATTCTATCAAAAGAGGTGCTTTATACATTACTCGTATATGTGGATGATTCATTATAATTTTTGTTCATTGTTGTTTCGAAGATATCTGCAGCAGGACGTTTCAAGTGCTCATTGATAGTTTGTTAGCTTGTAAAAATCATTGAACCTCGTTTTTTTCCAAACTGAAGATTATGGATGCTCCTTTTGCAGAAACCGAGGAATTCACCAGGATCTAACATTTTATTTTATTGGAATTTTTTTTCTTCAGTTTTTTTCCTATTGCTTTCCTTGTGAGAGAAGAACGGGCTAAATAAAAAGCCCGTCGGATGTTCGGTATTTATAAATGTTAACGGGGGAGAGGTTCGAGGAAAAAAGGGCAGCGAACTTGGGTAAAGGAGAGGAGGCAACGACACGTGTAGCCCGTATATAATCCGGCTCGGGGGAGGCAGGGATCAGATGGCGAAGTGAGTGGGATGCTGGGCAGTAGAGCAGGTGTGCTCAAGGGGATTTTGTGGCTCTGCAAACAGTGAGGATAGGGGGCAGGGGTGCCCACCAAGTATTTGGGTGGAGCAATGGAAGCCGAGCCTTAGTCGGACCAGCTGTCGTACTACAGGTGGAGTAAACCGGTAAGGGGGAGGTTTAGGCGTTTGTCTGGTGGCTGTGATGTACCATGTGGCAGAACGAGAGCCAGCTCCACAGCGCCGTTGAAAAGAAGTTGGGAGGCCTGAAGAGCAGCTCGGTTGACAAAGACTTTATCTGGTCGTAACTGGGGAGGAGGGAAGGTAACTTCCGGCGCTGTGCTGGCTCTCCGTGCTGCCTCGTCTGATCGTTCTTTTTACCAGATACACCGACATGGCTTGGCACCCAATGAAGGAAAACATCTGAGTTTGGGCAATACAATGTCAGGAGATGATGGTAGGTGGAAGACAGGATTTGGGGACATTGTCTTTGAAGGTGGTAGCATTAAGGGAGTGAAGAGCAGAGATGAGTCAGAAAAAGGTGAATTTCAGGAACGGGTGACTCACAAGCATGGTGAAGGGAAAGATAGCACGCAAAAGTTCCGCTTGGAATGCAGAGGAATTGTCAGGGAACGAAGTGATCGCTGGAAAAGCACCACTGACAAAGGGGGAAACCCAGACTTGCCATTTTCCTAGTCGAGCCATCAGTGAAGTAGAGACGGGTGGCGGGAGTAGAAAGAGGGGCAATTGTGGCTAGACCTCCGGGCGGAGAAGGGCAGGTAGTTGTTGATTTGGTTGAGTGCGAGACGGGAATGACTTGGAAGGTCTTGGAGCCCAAGAAGGGCGGCGGAAAATGGTCTGGGACGGCCAGATCCGGATCACATTGGGAACCAAGTCAGCCACTCCAATCGCTCGTGCTGCATCAGCTATGGCGTGGACCCAGTCGCCATCGGGGCGGGTATTCGGAGAACGCTGGAAGGCGTGGCGAAGGTGAGCCGCAAGACTGGATTTTGGGGCGGGTCCTGAGGTATCTGGCCATAGCTAGTGCTGCTCTAGCGTAGATACGGTGTCTGATGGGGAGGAGTTCGCATTCTGCAAGCAGGGGGGACGATGCGTGCCCAAACGAGGAGCATTCAGAATGGCCCGCATGCATCATTCTGACCCAAACTCAAGGGACTGAAAGATAGCATCCGAGATTCCAGGAAGACAGGGAACACAGTAATCGATAAGAGAACGAATGGCGGCTATGTAAAAGAAGGGGGTGATGTTGCAGGGCGCACCGTTGCTGCCGCAAGAAAAAAAGAGAAGACCCTTTGGGTGCGTGTTTTGACACGTTCTGGGAACATAGCAGACATGTGTTGTGAATGAAAGTTTCGAGTCGAGCCACATGTCAGGTATTGATGTGTGGGGCGTACTGAGGATAGTGCGACCGAGCTGGAGTGGCTGGGGAGGTGGAGGTTGGCCTAAGGTCTTATAGCGAGATTTTTCCGGGTTGACTTTTGAGCCCCAGACGGGTGCTGCGTTGTTGGAGGCAGTCTAAGGCTGCTGATACTGTTGAGGTATTCACCGTCCAGGAAAAACGAGGGCCAAGTCGTCAGCATAGCAGAGAAGCTGACTCCTCTCCCATAGTTAGCGATGAACAGCCCTTCCATGAGGATGTTATATAGGAAAGGGCTAAGACAGTTAGCTGCCTTGAGGAGTGCCTAGGCTGTGGGGGCGAGGTGTTGAGAGCCTTCTTGAAAGCGTACCCGGGCTGAGCGATCTGTGAGGAGGTCAGACAGTCATTAAAGAAGGCAGCCGCCCCAGTCCCTTGATGGCGAGAAGTTCCAGGATAAACAGAGGGATATGCTAGTTCAAAGGGCCCTTCTCGAGGTCTAAAAATATAAAAAGGCTGACCGGAACGCAGGGAAACCAAAAAGGGTCATCAGGCCGTAGCTGTGTTCCTGTTCGCCTGGTAAGCAAAAAGGGAGGGGTGGAGCTCGCCAATTGCCACCAAAAACCGGGCGCTCCAGGATCTTAGAAAGGAAGCTGATTAATAAATCGGTCTCATGGCTCCAGGGTTTGGGGCTTGGGATAGGCTGGATAGTGGCATTTTTTTCAGGAAGCAGGCAACGGTCCAGTGGCAAGGGAGAGGTTGAAGAGTGCAAGGAGGGCAGCCTTGCCCTTGAGGCCGAGGTGATAGATAATAGAGTAGGTGACTTGGTCGGATCCGGGAGCGGTGTCTGGCCGGTTTGTACAAGGCCGCAGTCAACTCATTTTGTGGTGAATGGGGCATCAGACTCCGCTTCTTCTGCGCAGCAGCGTGAATGGTGGCAGTGCGGGAACCAGCAAGAAGCTGTTGCATATCCGGGTCTCAAAAGGAAAAAGTGGCTAGGGAATTTCGGGCAGCAAAATTTTGGCCAGTCTTTCGGCTTCCTCAGCTGGAGCAGGATGAGTGGGCAGCGGGGGAGGACCAGAGGAGTATATGGCCCGAACGCGTCTCCACATACATCCGAGGGGTGTGGGGGGAAAAGATACCCTGGCACCAGTGGAGGAGAGCATGGCTGCGGAGCGGGTCTTGACTGCCTTGGGATGGCGAACAACGCTTTGGGGGTAGCTGCGGATGGAAGGGGAAGGCGGCGACGGAACTGTTTGCGATCGCATTAACACGGCGGTTGATTTCCTTGGGCAATAGATCCAACGGTCCTTATAGAGGCGGGATGGGGGTTTTCTGACAAGAATGGAAAGGTGGGCTGCTTGAAGGATGATAGCAGAGAGCCTGTCTGCTTGGGGGTCAAGAGGCAGGGTGTGGACTCGTTTGGTAAAAGATCCCCAGATGACTCAGAAACAATCCCCATTTGGCATCTCTCATATGAAAGCGGGTATGTTGCGGTGGAGTTTGAACAAGAGCTACATGACATCCACCAGCCCGCCGAAGTGATCACTGGTGAGGAGGGGATGAATCGCCCTGAGACTGGGGGCTAGGCAGGCGGATACAATGGCGAGGTCCAATCTGCCTTCGTGAATGAGTGTGGGGATAGAAACATCGTTTTAGAAGTGTGACCTGGTCAGAATTATGCAGCATCCCAAGTAGGTGACGACCGGCCCCATTTTCTGGAAAAAGAGAGGCGAGCATGGGATGATGTTTCATTAAGGTCACCCCTAGAGCCAACGGCTCGTTTACACAAGCGTAAAAGGGTCTTAAGGTCCAAATGGCCGTGGAGGTGCGGAACAAATTGTATATGTGAAGAGGAAGTGTGGGAGGTGAGGTAACTGCAAGGCTTCCACCCCCTCACCGCAGTGGATGAGGGTGTCAACGCGTAGGCAACGAAGGTATGTTTTTGGGAAAGATAGTTAGTCCTCGGGAGGTACCGGGAAATACGAGGGATATGAAAAGAAGAGTAGCCTGGGAGCTTTAGGTGTGAGGTGTGTGGCAGCAGTGTCTCCTGGGGTAGGAAGACATCTATTGAGTCCCGGGGGGCTGCCTCGATTAGGGAGGCGAATTGGGATCTGAGGCCGTTAACGTTCCAGGCAGAGTCCGGAGACAGCAACTGGTAGGATCGGAGGTAATTCTGGGGTTTTCTATGGCCGTGGTCGGACGAACTGGGCTGGCATGAGCTGGTTGAGGGGTGGAAGTATGAGGTTCGGATGGAGGTGGTGGGCTTGCTCTGACATCTTCTGAACGATCTTGTCTGTGATCTTGCTGATTGTGGGTTTCAGGCCTGAGTATTGATGGGGACGCCGGAAGTTTGGGCTGATAATGTTGGCAATTGACAGTGTCAGTTTCCATGGCGAAGGTTGCGCATGATGTTCGACGTGACCAGTATTGGGGATCTCAGTTTCCTGGGGGAGTCTGGAGAGGTTGCGGTTGAGGTGGAGGCGGGGGAGCAGAACGAGTGGAAGCTTGGGTGGAGGGGGGGGAAACCGGGTGCTGAGGCTGAGGCGGAGGAGTTGGTGCAGCAGGGGCGGGAAGTCCTCCTGGCGTGGGGGTGCTGAGGGACAGCGGTAGTGTCTGGGAGGCGTTTGCTTGCCCCACACGAAGGCGCCCGATGAGCAGGAACTGTTGTGGTACACTGCTAGCCTGTACCCAACTCGCCTGCTGTTCCCTGCCCTGGTTGACACGAGCGAGGGGTACAGGACAACTGGGATTCCAGGCATAGTGAGCCTGGCCACAGTTGGGGTATCTGTGTGTTATCTCTTGTTTGGCCCTGTACTTTCCAGACATGACTGAGTAGGATGAGGGCCACTGCAAATGCCGCCCCGTCTGAGAACGCGTGCAGCTGGCCTGATGGTGCCCGAAGCGTTGGCAACGAAAACAGCTCAGAGGCTCGGGTGTGTAGGGGTGGAGATAGAAGACGCCCCAATTCCTCAGATCGATGTGAGTAGGCAGGGGACCCCTGAAGGTCACCAGAACCTGACTTATTGGAATCAATAAACCATGCAGGGACAAGCCCTGCCTGCTGGTGCTCGTGTTTGATATTAGATATAAGTATATATCTATCTCACTTGATTTCTGTCAAGGTTGATAGTGTTTAATCTAAGAATATCCTGATGATCTTATTCACTCCTTTTGGGAAACTGACTGTCCAACGTTTTTCCCTTTGACTACTTATACCCTATATTTCATTCAAAGCTGGTGTATGGATGTGAAATGTGGGGTACCCCTCTGTGAATCTGTTACACCCACACAATAAAGATGTTAGGTCTTCCATTTCACTGTTTTAGGGTTTTTTTGGTAGCTACTAACAATGTGTGTGATTAAACATGTACATAATTTATAATATCTACCTACCCAGTGCTCTAGCACGGTAGAGGTTGTTACTAATAGGGCTACTTTGGCCTTGTTTTCAGTACCTGCTGATAATATTCGCCCACCGGTAACTAACTGTGATTGCTGGGGTTATTTGAAAGATGTAACGTCACATAAGACATTTTGTATAAATGGAGTTTCCGTTGGCTTTCTTTGTAGATGGAAATTGTGCTGACACGCTTTCGTATCGGCTACACTGTATGAAAACATGGTTATTTAATAATTAGAGATATTTTATATATATATATATATATATATATATATATATATATATATATATATATATATATATATATATATATATATATATTATATATATATAGTATATATATATATATATATATAATATATTATATATATATATATATATATATATAATATCATCCGTTGACTATCCTGTATCTTTACCAGTTTCTCAATAGAAGAGAAATTCAATTAAATTCATGTCAATATCCGCATCTTAACATCTTAACGATGATGTGAATTTTTTTATTTTACTTTCTCGCTTTGGTAATTGGGGGATGTTCGTATAGTGTGAGGGGCAGTACCATTTATTTTATAGAGAAGGTTGTTTTTTCAAAAGTATATGAATTTGGAATTACATATATTTATTAATATTTGTGTTATTTTTTATCCGTGTTTTATATTGCATGTATTGATTTTTTTTATGATCAATTATATAATTATTAGTGATTGATGTATTTTAAAATCTTTTCGATTTAAAATTATTATTCATAAGTCCTTTCGTCGCCCTCACTCATATATCAAAATGTAATTTCACTCTAGCATAAGCCTAAAATACTACGAGTGCACAAAACAAAAGCTACTAAATTCTCGCTTTTTAGTACAACGCAGGTCAACACACGTCAGCATTTGCACAAAACATTCATCCTTATGATATTATCAACTCCCTCGCTTAAGGGACTAACGACAATTATTGCGTCAAGTAATTACTTGTATTTTATGTCTCTAGAACTCACAATACGGACTAACCATTAAAAATATATTACTATTTCCCAAGGCGCTCAAACTAGCGACACTCACATCATTAAGCAACGCCAACAGCCTGTCGTACACTTTAAAATTTACGTTTCAGAAGTCACTTACGTTGCAATACACCTTGGACTCCGCTGCAAGCCATCCATCCACCACAGCCAGGTATTCATCCTCGCCGATTGGTGAAGTGTCAAGCATGTACACAGCGTCACACGTGTCCAACACCGTAGATGACTGCGGAGAATCAGTAGACGACCAGGTGTGCCCGTATACCTTGGTCTCCAGTTCTGGTTGGTGACAAGGCGTGTGAACAATAAGAAAGCTTTTATTACCTCAGGTATATATTAATGATGCCTCAACAATGTAGCCTTGGCGCTTGACAACACAAATTTATGTTTTTGTGCATATTACTGCTTTCATTAGAATGCATATATATAGTTATGTGATTATTTCACTTGTCCCCTGCAAATATAGGTGGGGTTGCGGTATATTTGTGATACATCAGGTTTTTTTTGTTGGCCTTCACGTTTACACCTAATTGAGACTTAGAGAAACCCACTTGAGGGTTCAGTTCTGGCGTAGGTAACATAATAGATAAGGGGATAGTTTGCAATGTTTCAAATAGCCAGAAGGCCTAGTTTTGTATATGTGTTGTGCATATTAATGCCCATTTAACACACTTGAGTTTCAAGTGAATCGTACTATTAATTACTTAATTTTTTGTTTTTTTAGTTTTTTACCTTTGTAACAATATTGAAGTCTATCCCCTTCGTCATTTTTGCACCGATTTTTTTTTGTGACTTGCACATCAATCAATCAATCATTGGGGGCATACGCCGGGGGCGCATCGCCTCGCCCACCCTAAGACGCCACTCCCGGGGGTCACCACGTGCGAGTCCCATGCAGACTCCTTTACAATACCAAGCAGCTCTCGACAAGAAACACCAACTTGCCCCAGCCACGAGCCTTGTGGGCGCCCCCTTGGCCTCCTCCACAACAGATTGTCTCTTACAGATACAACCCGA
>JACEEZ010009146.1:12500-24564 GCA_016584305.1 Chionoecetes opilio
TAATATATATATATTATATTATATTATATATTAAAATTATATTATTTTATATAAAAATATATATTTTATATTTATATTTTATATATTATATATATATTTTATATATATATATTATATAATATAATATATATATATATATATATAAAATAATTATATATATATATTTATATATATATATTATATTAATATATATATATATATATATATTTTATAATATTTTATATATATATATATATTTTATATATTTTATATTTAAAATATTATTATATATATATTTATATATATAATTTTTATATATATATTATTATATATATATATATTTTATATATATTTTATATATATAATATATTTTAATATATATATATATTATATATATATATATATATATATTATATATATATATTTTATATTATATATATATATATATTATATATATATAGTTTATTTATATTATATATATATTATATTAATATTATATTCTATACATATATATAAATACAAAATGGGCTGCGAGCAAATATAATGTCTATTTGCAGCGGGCCAGGGAGGGCATGCAGTTAGCAGATTCTAAAAACGAGGTATAAAAATAAGATCGGATTGAAATGAATCCGAAATTCGTATTTAAGTTTGAAAAATGTTGTTGTTAAAAAAAGGGGTGAACTAAGCGAAACATTTTTGACTCCACTGTTACTATAACTTGTGTGAGTGGAACACTCCTACATAAAAACAACTCTGCACGGACGTGCAAGGCCCTTCATAGAGCAACCTCTGGGAGGGAGAAAAAAATTATCGGACGCTACGCCTATTTTCAAAAAGAATCTGATTTAGTAAGCTGCTTTTAATTCTCATTTAATGAATGTAATATTTATTGTTATTTTTCTTTAGTAAAAGACATACTTCAGTGAAAGGGGGGGGGAAATAGTTGAATATCTTTACGCGGAAATTCAATATGGTTTCAACTTTTAAATGTTGTAAAATTTTTTTTTACCTAGAATATATTTGTTGCATTCTTTGGGGACTATTTTTTTTTTTTTCCGGGTTTGCTTTTTATACATTTTTTTTTTTAAGACTAAATAAAAGTTCTTGCTACCTTTTTGCATTTTTTGGGGTTTGTGGGTTATAATACTCCATGGCAAGTCCCTCTTTTGACAAATCAAGGGCTGAGAAAAGTTACGGGGAAAAGGCAGCTTTGTTTGTAATTCATGCGGGCTCCTCAAAGCTGGGGGGACCCATGATCCCGGGGGTTGCATGCTGTCCTCAATCCCGTGTGGCAATCAGTACCTTTCCTTCTGACGGGAAAAGGGGGGCAGGTCGTCCCTTTTCTGTAAAGGGGAAAGGGGACCGTCGGGACGCAACATTACCGCGGTTTTACACTACTCAGGTGCCGGGAAAGGTGCTTCCCCATCATTGCTGCGCGGATCCGCAGTCTCTGCACATCAGAACCTTACTCGGGGTTCATGCTGGTAATCAAACGGCCCGTATCCTACGCTTCGTGTCCGGGTGGAACGCCGACGTGAGTCTCAAGGGATCTTGACCTATGTTGAAATAAAAAGGCTTTTTGACCCCGTGCATCGTGAATCTCTCTGGGATTTTTGCGTCTTCGCGGGAATCCTGCAAGGACTATTGGGTTTTTGATGCTGTCTGTACTCTGAGTGCTGTGAAGTGTGGGGGGGGTTTCCAGTTTTTTTCCCCTGTTAATACAAGAGGGGGCAAGGGTGCGTCCTTGCCCCTCACTTTTAAACCTTGTAGGGACTAGGTATTGGCAAAGCTGTAATAAAAGTGATTGTGGACATCCCTCAGCAACCCCAAATCATGATCTTGTTTTTCCCGATTTTGTAGAAATCTTTGCTCGTCGCTGGAGGCCCCGGGTGATGGTTCTCGAGGCGTTCACGAGGAGGCAAGTTTTTGGGGACTCGAGTCCTTGTTTTGCCAAGGCCCAAGTGTTTGGGGGTTTAAATAGATGAAACATCAGTCCTTCTGCGTGCGGCGGACATTGAGATCTTGGAAAGTTTTACTACTTTATATGCAGCCCATAATGCGGGGGGTTCACGTCAAAAAGTCAAATGGCGGTTTGGGCATACCCGAGGGTTTTATGGATTCCTCAGCAGGAGTTTTGGGGCTTTTGTCGGCACCTTGCAGGAGGGCAAAGATCCGGATCTTAAAATGGATTGTGATCCCTGTCCCTATGGTTTTAAAACCCCTGGACGCAAAATACGACTTAAGAGATGAACGATCCCTTTTGGAAATAAGTTTTTGCGAATCATGGGTATCGCTGGATGATTATGTAAAATCGGCGATTGCACCGTGGACTGATTCGAGGCTTTCCTGCATAGTCCTCAGCCCCAACTTCGGCTATATGGGCAAGGGGCACGCTACCCTGAAACCGATTTTTCCCCAGGGGTTTGTATCTTAAAGACAATCGTTGTGGAGGGGGCCAAAGGGGGGCCCCCCACAAGCTCGGGGCGGGGAAAATTTGGGGTTTTTTCTTGTCGAGACTCTTGGTATTGTAAAGGAGTCTGCAGGGGGACCGCACGGGGTGACCCCCGGGGAGGGGGTTTTAGGGTGGGCGAGGCGATGCCCCCCCGGCGTACCCCCCAATGATTGATTGATTGTGTGCAAGTCACAAAAATGGGTGCAAAATGACGAAGGGTAGATTTCAATATTTTTTAAAAAGGGTAAAAAACTAAAAAACAAAAATTAAGTAATAATAGTACGTTCATTTGAAACTCAAGTGTTTTAAATAGGGCATTAATATGCAAAACACAATAAAAAAACAAAGGCCTTCGGGCTTTTTTGAAACCATTGAAAACTATCCCCTTTTCTTTTTCTTACCTACCCAGAACTGGAACCCTCAAGGGGGTTTTTCAAAAAGTCTAAATTAGGTGAAAACTTAAGGCCAAAAAAAAACCTGAGTATCACAAATAACCCGCAACCCCACCTATATTTGCAGGGGCCCAAGTAAAATAATCACATAATATTATGCATTCTAAGAAGAGAAATATGCACAAAACAAAAAATTTGTGTTGTCAAGCCCCAAAGGCTACTTGTTGAGGCTTTTTAATATACCCCTTAGGTAATAAAACTTTCTTATTGTTCACACCCTTTGTCACCAACCAGAACGGGAGACCAGGTATGGGCACCCGGGGTCGTCTACTATTCCCCGCAGTCATCTAGTGTTGGACAGTGTGACCTGTGTCATGCTTGACATTTTCCCATCGGCGAGGATAAATCCGGGCTGTGGTGGATGGATGGCTTGCAGCGGAGCCCCCAAGGGTGTATTTGCAACGAAAGTGACTTCTAAAACGAAATTTAAAAGTGTCACAGGCTGTTGGCTTTTGCTTAGATGTGAGTGTCGCTATTTTTGAGCCCCTTTGGGGAAATAGTAATATATTTTTAAGGGTTATTTTTCCGATTGTGTTTTCTAAGACATAAAATAAAAAGAAATTCTTGACGCAATAATTGTCGTTAGTCCCCTTAAGCAGGGAGTTGATAATATCATAAGGATAAAATTTTTTGTGCATCTGACTGTTTGACCTGGTTGTAAAAAAAGCGGAACTTTAGTACTTTTGTTTTTGTGCCTCGTGTTATTTTAGGCTTATGCCTAGATAAAATTACATTTTGATATTTTGAGTGGGGGCGCAAAAGGACTTATAATAAAAATTTTAATCGAAAAGATTTTAAATACACAATCACTAATAATTATATAATTGATCATAAAAAAAATAAATACATGCATATAAAACGGATAAAAATACAAAATATTAAAAAATATATGAATTCCAATTCATATATTTTTGAAAAAAAAACCTTCTCTATAAAAAAAATGGTACGCCCCCACACTATACGAACTCCCCCCAATTACCAAGCGAGAAAGTAAAAAAAAAAAAATTTCACATCATCGTTAAGATGTTAAGATCGGATATTGACATGAATTTAATTAAATTCCTTTTTGGGAAAATTAAAATAAATTTTTAAAAACGGATATATATATATATAAATATTTATAAAATATATATAATATAATTTATATATATATATATATATATATATATATATATATAAATTTATTTTTATAAATATATATATATTTTATATAATATAATTTTTTTTTCCCTAATTTTTAAATAACCAGTGTCATATCAGTGTACCCGATACGAAGCGTGTCAGCACTTTCCCACACGAAAACCAAGGGAAACTCCATTTTTATAAAAACATGTCTTATGTGACGTTACTCTTTAAAATAACACCAGCAACCAGTTAGTTCCCGGGTGGCGAATATTATCAGCGGTCTGAAAAAAAGGGCCCAAAGTGCCCATTTAAAACCTCTACCGTGCTAGAGCACGGGGTGGGTGATATTATAATTAGTACATGTTTAATCCACACTAGTTAGTAGCTCCCAAAAAAAACCCCTAAACAGTGAAAGGGAAAGACCTAACATCATTTTGTTGGGTGTAACAGTTTAAAGAGGGGTGCCCACATTTCCATCCTACACCACTTTGAATGAAAAAAGGGGTAAAATGTCAAAGGAACGTTGGACACCCTTTCCAAAAGGATAAATAAATCACAGGATATTCTTAGATTAAACACATCAACCTTGAAAAATCAAGTGATAGATATACTCTTATATCTAATTCAAACAAGCACCAGCCGGGGTTTTGCCCCCGCGGGTATTTGTTTCCCAAATAAGTCAGGTTCTGGTGCCCTTCGGGGGTCCCCTCCCCTACTCACACGATCTGAAATTTGGGGGCTCTTCTATTCCCCCCCTACACCCCGACCTCTGATTTTTTTCTTGCCAACGCTTGGGGCACATCAGGCCACTGCACGCGTTCTCAGACGTGGGATTTGCGGGGCCCCTATCCTACCAGTCATGTTGGAAAGTACGGGGCCCAAACAAGAGAAAACACACAGATACCCCAACTGTGGCCAGGCTCACATGCCTGGAATCCCAGTTGTCCTACCCTCGCTCGTGTCCAACCGGGCGGGAACGCAGGCGAGTTGGTACAGGCTACAGTGTACCACAACAGTTCCTGCCACCCGGGGCGCCTTCGTGTGGGGAAAAGCAACGCCTCCCAGCACCCGCTGCCCCTCAGCAGCCCCCCGCCAGGAGGATTTCCCCGCCCCTCTGCACCCAAACCCCCCGCCTACCCTCACACCCGGGTTCCCCCCCTCCACCCACTTCACTCGTTCTGCCCCCCCTCCCCCAACCGAAACCTCTCCAACCCCCAGGAACTGAGACCCCCAAATCTGGCCCGTCGAACATCATGCGCACCTTCGCCAGGGAACTGACACTGTCAATTGCCAAACATTATCATCAAACTTCCGGCGTCCCCTAAATACTCGGCCCCTAAATCCCAACAGCAAGTCCAGAAAAGCGTTCAGAATGTCGGGCAACCCCACCACCTCCATCCGAACCTCATTACTTCCACCCCTCACCAGCCGCCAGCCCATTCGTCCGACCACGGGCCCAAATCCCCCCGAAATTCCTTCCCATCCACATTGCTGTCTCCGACCTGCCCCTGAAGTTTTCGGGCCCAGATCCCCAATTTTTCCCCCCCCCCATCAGGGAGCCACCGGGATCATAGATTCTTCCCACTCCGGGGACACTGCTGCCCCAACCTCACACCTCAGCTCCCCGGCACTCTTCTTTTTAATCCCTCGTACTCCCGGACCTCCCGAGGACTAAATTCTTTACCAAAAACTACCTTCGTTCCACGCTTGACACCCTCATCCACCGGTGAGGGGTGGAAATCCTTGCAGTTTTTCCCTACCTCCCAACCCTTCCCCTTCACATATACAATTTTTTTCCCACCTCCACGGCCATTTGGACCTTAATGCCCTTTTCGCTTGCGTCAACGGCCCTTGGTTAGCGGGGGACCTTAAAGCACTCATCCCATGCCCCCCCTCTCTTTTTCCCGCAAAAAAGGCCCGGGCGTCACCTCTTGGGGTGCTGCATAATTCTGACCAGGTCACACTTCCAACGATGTTTCTTCCCCACACTCTTCCAAGGCAGATTGGACCCGCCATTGTATCCGCCTGCCTGCCCCCAGTCTTCATGGGCGTTCATCCCCCCTCACCATGATCCTTTGCGGGCTGGGGGATGTCCATGTACCCCTTGTTCAAACTCCACCGCAAAATCCCCTTTCTATGAGAGATGCCAAATGGGGATTGTTTCTGACTCATCTGAGGGTCTTTTTTTCCAAAAGAGTCCACACCCTGCCCCTTGCGCCCAACGACAGGGTCCTCTATCATCCTTTAACAGCCCCCTTTCCTTTTTGTCAGAAACCCCCTCCCGCCTCTAAAGGACCGTTTGGGTCTTTCCCAAGGAAACAACCGCCCTGTTAAAGCCGACGCAACTTTCCCTCGCCACCTTCCCCCCTTCCCCCTCCGCAGCTCCCCCAAAGCGTTGTTCGCCATGCACAGGGAGTCAACCCGCCTCCGCACCATGGGGTCCCTCCCCTGGTCCAGGGTTCTTTCCCACCACCCCCCGGAGTATGTGGAGACGCGTTCGGGCCATAACTCCTCTGGGCCTCCCCCGCTCCCACTCCCTCTCCACTGAGGAAGCCGAAGACTGGCCAAAATTTTCGCTGCCCCCACTTCCTAGCCCTTTTCCTTTGAGACCCGATTGCAACAGCTTCTTTTCTGGTTCCCCCACTGCCCCCATTCACGCTGCCTGCGCAGAAAAAGGGGGATCTGATCCCATTCACCCCCATTGGTTGACGCGGCCTTGTACAAACCGGGAACACCGCTCCCCGGGTCCGACCAATCACCTCTCTATGATTATCACCTCGCCCCCAAGGGCAAGGCTGCCCCCCTTGCACTCTTTAACCCTCCCTTGCCCTGACCGTTGTGCTTCCTGAAAAACTGCCACTATCCAGCCTATCCCCAAACCCCAAAACCCTGGAGCCATGAGACCCATTTTTCTAATCACTTCCCTTTTTAAAATCCCGGACGGCCTGGTTCTGGTGGAATTGGGGAGCTCCACCCCTCCCTTTTTTTTCTTACCAGGGGAACAGGGAAAACAGCTACGTGCTGATACCCTTTTTGGTGCCCTTGGGTTCCCCTCAGGCCCCGTTATTTTTTGACCTCGAGAAGGGTTTAACTAGCATATCCTCTGTCTCCTGGAACTTCTCGCCCTCAGGGGTGCCGGCTGCCTTCTTCAATGACTTCTGACCCCCTCCAGATCGCTCAGCCCGGTACGCTTTCAAAAGGGAAGGGGTCTCAACACCCCGCCCCCAAGCCGGCACTCCTCAAGGCAGCTAACTGTCTTACCCCTTTTCCCTTTTAAAAATCCTCATGGAAGGGGTGTTTTATCGCTAATGGGGAAGAGTTCACTTCTCTGCTATGCTGACGACTTGGCCCTCGTTTTTTCCGGGGCGGGAATACCCCACAGATATCACAGCCCCCCCTTTGACTTTCCTCCAACAAGCAGCCCTGTCTGGGCTCAAAGTCAAACCCGGGAAAACTCGCTATAATGACCTTAGGAAAACCTCCACCTCCTCAGCCACTCCAGCTCGGTCGCATATCCACATACGCCCCCCACATAATACCTTGACAGTGGCTCGACTCGAAAATTTTATTCCAAAACATGTCTGCTATGTTCGAGAACGTTCAAAACACGCACCAAGGGTCTTCTCTTCTTTTTTCGGCAGCAACGGTGCGCCCTGCAACATCACCCGCTTCTTTTCTAGCCGCCCTTCGTTCTCTTTTCGTTTTCTGGTTTCCCTGTCTTCCTGGAATCTCGGGTGCTATCTTTCAGTCCCCCCCCTTTAGGTGGCTCAGAATGTGCAAAGCGGGCCATTTTGAATGCTCCTCGTTGGACCCATCGTCACCCTGTTTTTCAGAATGCGAACTCCCCCCCATCAGACCCGTATCTACGCTAAGCCACTACTATGGCCCAATACCCCAGGCCCGCCCCAACTCCCGCTTGCGGGTCACCTTCGCACGCCTTCCGGTTCTCCGAATCCCGCCCCCATGGCGATGGGGGCCCCGCCATGCTGATGCACACGAGCGATTGGAGTGGCTGACTTGGGCCAAAGTGACCGGATCTGGGCCCTCCCAGCCATTTTCCGCCGCCTTTTTGGGGTCCCAAAACCTTCCAAGTCATTCCCGTTTGCACTCACCAAATCCCAAAAACTACCTGCCCCCTTTTCCCCCGGAGAGTTAGCCAAATTGCCCCTCTTTCTCTCCCGCCCCCTTCCCACTTCCTGATGGGTCGACTAGGAAAATGGCAGTCTGGTTCCGCCCTTTGTCAGTGGTGCTCTCCAGCGATCACTTCGCTCCCCGAATTCCTCTGCATTCCAAACGAACTTGTGGGCGTTTCTATCTGCCCCTTCCCCTCTTGGGTCACCCGTTCCCGAAATTCACTTTTTTTTTGACTCACTCTCTGCTCTTCACTCCCTTAAAGCTACCCCTTCAAAGACAATGTCCACTCCTGTCTTCCCCCTACCACTCTCCTGACATTGTATTGCCTAAAACCCGTGTTTTCCTTCATTGGGGGCCAACCTGTGGTGTATCTGGTAACGAACGATCAAAGAGGCAGCACGGAAGCCAGCCGCGCGGGAAGTTTCCTTTTTCCCCCCCTCCCCAGTTTCGACCAATAAAGTCTTTTTTCAAACCGACGCTCTTCAGGCCTCCCAACTTCTTTTCAACGGGGCCCGTGGAGCATGGCTCTCGTTTTGCCCCATGGGACATCAAGCCACCCAAAAAACGCCTCACCTCCCCCTTTTTCCGGTTCCTCCCCCTGTGTACGACAGCTGGTCCGACTAAACTCGGGTTCCTTCTCCCCCAAATACTTGGTGCACCCCTCCCCCTATCCCACTTTTCGCAACCAAAATCCCCCTTTGGGACTACCCGCTCTACTGCCCCCCATCCCCCCACTTCGCACTGATCCCTGCCTCCCCAGAGCCGGGTTATATACGGGCTACCTGTCGTTTCCCCCCCTCCTTTACCCACGTTCGCTGCCCTTTTTCCTCGAACCCCCCTCCCCCGTTACTTTAAAATACCGAAAACTCCGACGGGGTTTCTATTTAGCCCCCTTTTTCTCCACAAGGAAGCAAAAGGAAAAAACTGAAGAAAAAAAAATTTAAAAAAAAAAAATGTTAGACCTGGTGAATTCCTGGTTTCTGCAAAAAGAGATCCCCTAATCTTCATTTGGAAAATACGAGGGCAAAGACTTTTTTACAAGCTAACAAATATCTTAGCATTTAAACTCCGCGCCCAAAAATCTTCGAAACACAAAAAAAAAATTTTTAATGAATCATCCCAAAATCGATAATGTTAAACACCTCTTTTGATAAATATCAAGTGCCATCATGGGATAATGGGCCCCAGTAAGAGAAACACTTCCAACTGTTTTATAAAAAACATGAAAACGAGAAAACGGATGAAAACGTTTCCGAATAAGACTTTAGAAGTCTAATTGATAAAAAAAATATTTAAAATTAAAAAACGCAAAACGGCCCCTCAAAGGTTCCTCAAAGAAAAACAGGGTACTGGGGCATAATCACTCTTTAATCATTAAAAAGCTATGAATGTTACATAAGATATTCCCCAGCCCCCTTTCTTGTAGTTTTTTTCCATAGTTGATCTTAATTTTTTTGTTGCATCTTTACCCCTCTACTAAATCATTGGTACTGCTTGCCCCCCTAGTTTTTTTCTAAAAGGTGGGGGCTGGACGGGGCCACACCAATTCTGAGCTGTGGCTACTAGCCAAAATTTTGTCCCAACTCAAGTTCTAAAAATGCCTGTTGGCATCAAAAATTTTGCCCTGCCCTGAGCATAGTTACACCCTTGATCCCCCTTCCTTTTAAAATACCTTTGCTATCTTTTTCTTCCCTTTCCCCTTTGATTACCAAAAAATTTTTACATGGCCGATACACTATACACCGGGCCATAGCAGGAGTTTTCTATCACAGTACACAAGGGGGCATGGAGGGGAAAAGAAAAAAACTACGGGCTGCTACCAATTATATAATGAGTTGAACTTCCCCTGCCCACCTTAACTGCTTGGAAAACCCAAAAAACTCGCGATGAGAATGTTAATGCTGTCTTATTGAACATCCTGCTTGGGCTTACAAAACACCATATTCCAAATATGGTTTTTCAAAATGTAATATTCCAAAACACCCCGGAAACAGGACTACTGTGACATATGGATTACCACAGTTACCTTCCCCAGGTTTCCCCAGGTACCCATTTATCAACCCCAAAAGGGAGGAGCTGGGCTAGCTCGTTAACCAACTAACAGCTGGGTTAGCTCGTTGCCGACTTGCCCTGGCCCGGATTCGACCCAGGGCCCAAAGATTTGTAGCCAGGCAAGCTAGCCGCTACCCCACGGAGGCGACGTGGGATGGATGTCGCCTATTATCTTTGAATTACAGACTCCACTCCCCGTGAAGTCAACGTGCTAACTCCACTTTTGGTTGTCAACTTCTGTCATCACGGCATCCGCCAAATACCGATATCGACAAAGGTATCCAGTCCATCCCACCTCTCCCCAAATCCTACATAACAGCTAGTCCACATACCTGCTAAACAACGGCAGAGTCCCAAAACAGCCTCGTCTTCGACCAAAATAAGAGGCTAAACGCGCTCTCTTCCCATCGACCACAGACACCTTCTGGAGTCATTAGGGGTCTATAGTCAGGTTCCCAAAGTGGGTTTTTCAATGTTAAAGGAATGCAGGCAATGCATGGAATGAAAAAGTTTTTCTATCGGTGGTTTTTACATTATTAGGATGTCTATATGGCATATCAGGCGGATAACAAGAAAAATCCTTGGGCAATCCGATAAATCGATGGAAATCCCCAAAAGGCCGCCATGACAGCCGATTTCCGTAGACTAAATATAAAAAAAACCAACTATAGTCTTTCCATTTTATCAAGTCACCTGTATAAATTATCCACCAACCGACCTCTCAATTAGTAGAGTGGTATTTTTTTTCCCCTCCCCCCCTAGTGAGGGAGGTATTGTTCGCTCACCATAGGGGGAGAGGAGGAATGTATATTATATTATATATATTTTATATATATATTATAATATAATAATATATTTTATATATATATATATATATATATATATATTTTATATATATATATATATATATAATATATATATATATATATATATATATATATATATATAAAATATATATATATATATATATATATATATATATATATATATATATATATATATATATTTTTTTTTTTTTTTTTTTTTTTTTTTTACAATTGTGCCTATAGCGCCTGTAGGCAGTGGTGACCCGGGCTCGGATGGTAAAGGCTCTGAGGTTCCTTGAGGGGTGTGATGGTTGGTCCTCGCCCCTGGTGGCGCAGGCAGGATTCTTATAGTGACGCCTGTGATTAGAAGCTCATGCCGCCCCCCTGTGTTGATGGGGAGGGCATGTGGGTGTTCTTAGGCCACTCGACGGGCAAAAGGTTTTGATTTTCTTCGGGATCGAACT
Source organism: Chionoecetes opilio (assembly GCA_016584305.1). Classification (NCBI taxonomy): domain Eukaryota; kingdom Metazoa; phylum Arthropoda; class Malacostraca; order Decapoda; family Majidae; genus Chionoecetes; species Chionoecetes opilio. The sequence continues at coordinate 23,965 of JACEEZ010009146.1, forward strand.
CGGGTCACCAGGAACGCCAGTCGGAGACGCTAACCACTCCGCTACCGCCTCCCCATATATATATATATATATATATATATATATATATATTATATATATATATATATAAAATATATATATAATTATATATATATAATATAATATATATATATATATATATTATATATTATAATATATATATAAATTGTATATTTTATATATATACATATATATATATATAATATATTAATATATTATATTATATATATAAATTGTTTTATATATTATATTTTATATATATATATATATATATATATATATATATATATATAAAATATATATTATATATATAATATATATATAATATATATATATATATATATATATATATTATATATTTATTTATATATATAATGGTAATGGTAGAAATTAAAGCGACTAAAGTGACTTGATACATTGGAAAGACTATACTAGGGCTAGAATCACATGTACAGTACTTTTCCATATGATTTTGACATGAGAAATTCATTTACGTGGAATTTTTTTCAATTGGAGGTCAATAACAAAGTCAAAAGTCAGTTCAATTCATTTTTCAGGTAAATATGTATAACATTTGGGGGG
>JACEEZ010009148.1:0-2500 GCA_016584305.1 Chionoecetes opilio
GTGGGGGTGGCCCGGGGCATTAGGGGCGGAACATCAACCAGCACGGCCCCAAGGGGCCCTTGTGAGGGCAGGGGTCCAGGAGATGCTGCCGTCAGCACCCAAGGGAGCACTACTCTCGGACCCTTTTCCCATCACGGCCCTCGGGAAAGTTTCGGCAACCTTACCCACGGGGTAAGGATTACCTAATCTACTCCGATCGCTTGTCTGGGTGGCCCGTGCATTGCAGAATATGTCGGGAGGGGGAACGTCGCGAATCACGATGAAGCTGCTGTGTGGCATCTTTAAGGATGGGGTATGTACCAGTTGGCTACGGACTGACGGAGGGCCGCAGTTTTCAAGTTTTGCGTTTCGGTCCTTCGTGAAGAGATGGGGCATTAATCATGTCTTATCTTCCCCCAGTTACCCCCAGTCTAACGGCCACGCAGAGGCTTTCGTGAAGAAGGGCGAAATATCTCATCGCGAAGGTCCGCACAGCAGGTGGCAACGAAGATGAGGCCTTCGACAGGGGCTTGATGGAGCTCCGAAACACCCCCCGCCCTGATGGTCGATCTCCAGCCCAGATGCTTTACGGTCGTCCTCTCCGGACGGCAAGTACCGGCACCCCCGGCGTGAATTCGCTCCGAAGGGCAGGCAGCCGATGAGGAGGCGACGCCAAACTTCCGCGGGAATGGAAAAGGGGCGGAGTGGTACCTATAATCGCTCCTCCCGTGCGCTACCGCCGCTTCGTGTCGGCACCCCTGTACGCATACAAGACTGCAAGTCTCGGCGCTGGAACAAGCAGGGGGTGGTAGTTGGTGTCTGTAAACACAGAGATTACCACGTCCAGTTGCAGGTGGGGGGATATTTTGGAGGAACCGCCGCTACCTACGTCCAGCACCAGCTTCGACCTCAGGTAAAAACCCAGGCCGCTCCTCTGTAGATGATCGCCGCAAGGTGCGGTTCTCGTCGCCATCGCCAGCCCCCCAGCCGCAGCGCCGAAGCTTACGTGAACGCAGACATCCGGACCGCTTCGTTCCCTAACCTCCTCCCCCGGGAGGGAGATGTAAGGAGCGTTGGCTTGTTACGCTCGCCAAAATGCTCGAGGCTTCAGAGTCGGCGGCACGGCTCAACAGAGTCGACAGGGGGGCCCGCCATGCTACCGAGCGGGAGTTCCTGCCCAGCCGTCACCCCTAGCCAGCCACATACCTACACCACAACTCGTATACCTGCACTTCAATTTGCACTTGTAAATATTCTTATTACACAAGTAAAGTTTGCACCTACGTGCTGTTTACGTGACCTTATACCAGAGTGATTCATTGTTGTAGTAACCATGCCAGAATTATTGATCAAGTGAAAATGTCTGTATGTGTGTGTGTGTGTGTGTGTGTGTGTGTGTGTATGTGGTTTTGTGTGTGTGTGTGTCTGTGTGTGTGTGTGTGCGTATTTATTAGTTGTATTCATCTAGTTGTATTTTTACAGGGCCTGAGCAACGCTCGTGTGGCCCCGTCTCCATATCAAAATTTTTTATCATTCATCCTTAGTGCTTAGTTTTGGCCGAAGCCACCACCCCAGAGAGCAGGTCACAAACCCCGGCTAACAACCGGTATTCATTCACTGCTGGGTGGACACACTGGACAGGGGCTCGGGTTTTAAGGAAATAGCCCATCTGTTTCCGCTCCGCCCGGGGATCGAACCCGGGACTTCTCGGTTGTTGAACGAGCGTGCTACCCCTACACTACGGAGTACCCTATGTGTCTGTGTGTGTGTGTGTGTGTGTGTGTGTGTAAGCGTGTGTGAATGGTGTGTGTGGTGTGTGTGTATATATATATATATATATATATATATATATATATATATATATATAATATATATATATACTAGCCGCAAAGCCGCCCTCCGGGCGGCCTTTTTGGCTAGCTCCTGCGGAGGGCTATTGGTGGGCCTTCGGCCCACCACCTGTGATTGGTAGACCTTCGGCCCACCAAGCACAGACTCTCCAGATAGCCCCTTCTAGCTTTCCTGAAATCATGGATGTAGAAATGTATGTATTAACGCCAAACCCATTCACATCACCCCCAACCCATTCACTCACCCATTACCCATCACCCCCGACCCATTACCCATCACCCCCCACCCATTCACTCACCCATTACCCATCACCACACACCCATTCACTCATCCATTACCATCTCCCCCATCTATTCCTCACCCATCACCCATCACCCCCACCCATTCACTCACCCATCACCCACACCCATTACCCATCACCCCACCCATTCACTCACCCATTACCCATCACCCTACATCAAGGTTTCCTCAATTTTCGCAACCCACTTTTTTCACAATTCTCGCTAATAGGATGCTAAAAAAAGAAGAAAAAAAGTTATCGGATCACCTCATAAGGGGGCTTAAAACCTACCCCTGGTCGACCCGATCCAAAACTGTGCCATATGAGGGGATTGCGCCACTGGGGCCGGCACCTATGGGCGGACAGACAGACAGACACACACACACCACA
>JACEEZ010009148.1:7500-31316 GCA_016584305.1 Chionoecetes opilio
TTCAACCTGGTTTGTAAGAAAGGGGGACCCTTCGAATCGTTTAAACTACCGTCATATAGCTTTGACTTTTTGCCTTTCTAAAGCTTTTGAATCTATACTAATAAGAAGATTATAAGCACTATCTGCTTACAATCTTCTATTGAAACGTCAGTACGGTTTTCCCTAAAAAGGGCGATCTACTGGCGTTCTTCTAACATTCCTAACTGAATCCGGTCATCCTCCTTTAGGAGTTTTTGGTGAAACCTTTTATGTTGCTCTTCACACATCAAAAAGTTTTGATAGAGCTGGCACAAATCTATAATTCCCAAAAATAAACCCTCATTCGATTTATATCATTCTCTATGTACCTTATCTTTAGTTTCCTTTAAAACCGTAGCTAAGTAGACGGACATTGGGTTTTTTTCTCCTAAGTCTATCAATAATAGGAGGGGGGGGGGGGGGGGGGGGGATGCAGTTAGCAAGTTCAAAAGGAAAGAGCATGAAAATACCGGTAAAAGATAGCAAGAGAAGGAAAAATTGCAGCGGTGAAATTTAAAGATTCAAAGCCCCGTCCACACAATGCCTCATGCAGAGATACACGAGGCAGGTGGATGTGTGATTGTTGAATGCCCACCCGCGCGTCCAGACTGTGCCTCACCGCCAAAGGCGGGGAGGCGGACGCTCCGTCACAGTTTGATTGATGTTCATTGCAATTTTTACCATCTAAATATTTTTGCATTGAGACTATCATATACCGTCAGAATCGGAAAAAGTGTGTTGCTTCCGAGACAGTAAATAAAAATGCAATGCAAGCAAAATTAAATGAATTACAAGGAGTTGAATAAAAAAGAATGTGAGGGAAAAAAATGTCATGCACTATTTCGCTTTGGTATCATTATCTTATTCTTGCTATGGTATACCGTAATTTATTTATATTCCTGAATGTCGTAATTCTCGTGAAGATGATGGTATGTTCAGTCTTCCTAAATATATCTTTATTCATCTGGTAGTTGATAATACCATGTATTATCATCATGGGAGCGCGGCGGGCGACATACTCCCTCAATGGAGCTAAGTGCAGCACTGGGGACCTACAACCGTCCCTCCCAATCGGGGGACGGGGTTGGACCGTGGCCACCCAGATGACAAGGCCGATAGATCGCCCGTGACGTTCACACCATGAGGATCTCGCCCCGTCGAAACCCCTCCGCTCCCCGTACAGGGTTTACCCTTTCTCCCGTTCCCCGCTCTTTATTTATTTTCGTAATCTGAATCCCTGTTTATTATCATCAATGGTGGTGGTGGTATTGTTGTTGTTGTTGGGGGTAGTGGTGGGGGTGGGGGTGGTGGTGGTGGTGGTAGAGGTGGTGCTGGTGGTGGTAGAGTGGTGTGGTGGTGTTGTGGTGGTTTGGGGTATTTTTGTTGTTGTGGTGGGGTGGTGTTGTGGTGGGGGTGTTTTGGTGGTNAAAAACAAATTTTTGGTAAATTAAAAAAAGGCAATTTGAAATAAAAAAAAAAATTTCAAATTCAGTTTTAAAAATTTTAAAAAGGCTACGGAGAAGAAAATCCACTCAAGATAATCATCCTAACGCTCCGTCTATAATATATATATTTTAAATATATATTATATATATATAAAATATATAAATTTTTAAAATTATATATATATATATAAAATATATATTATATTTAAAATTTTATTAAAATATATATAATATATATAATATATTATAATTATTTTAATATATATATAATATAATTTTTAAAATTATATTCTTCTTGGAACGTCCATCATTCAGATTACAGGATTGATTGCAAAAACTCCTTTTAGGGGATATTTTGGTTAATTTTAAAATTTTGGGAATATTTCCCGAACGGCTTGGTCCGTCCCACAAGGATTGTCTTCCTAATGACCTCCTGTTGGGTTTTAGCAAAACCCAGGGTGAAGCATTGCGCTGAAACAACCATGGGGTTTTTTCTCAAAAATACTATGATTATGTTTCCACACAAAGTTACCATTTTCGGTAATGTAACCTACCTACCGTAACCAAACATACCTAATCCAATCAATCAATCATTGGGGCATACGCCGGGGGGCCGTCCTCGCCACCTACGACGCCCACTCCCGGGGGTCACCACGCGCGAGTTCCCATGCAGTTCCTTTCCCATACCAAGCAGCTCTCGACAAGAAACATCAACTTGCCCAGCCACGAGCCTTGTGGGGCCCCCCCTTGGCCTCCTCCACGCCGGATTGTCTCTTACAGATACAACCCGATGGGAAGGATCGGTTTTAAGGGTAGCGTGCCACATGCCCATATAGCCGAAGTTGGCGTGACGGACTATGCAGGAATAGGCCTCGATTCAGTTTTACGGTGCAACCCTCGTATTTGACACGTAATCATCCCAGCGATACCCATGATTCTGCGAAGACACTTATTACCAAAGGCATTGATTCGTCTCTTCAAGTCACTATTTAGTGTCCATGTCTCACAACCTAGAGAAAGGGACAGGGATCAAAAGCGACTTGAAGACCCGGATCTTTGTCCCTGCACGGGCCCCGGGACAACGCCAAATACTCCCGCTGAGCGAGTCCATAACACCGTGGGCATGCCAATCCGCCGTAAGATTCTGGACGTGCCCCGCCGTCATATGGACTGCGCTACCAAGGTATGTAAAACTTTCCAAGATTTTCAATGCCTCGCCACACGCAGAACGGGACTGTACTGCTTCATTAGTAAGTCCCCAAAATACCGGACCCTTGGTCTTGAGCCAGGAGCCCTCAAGTCCCAAAGGCTTGCCTCCTCGTGAAAGCGCCTCGAGGGGCCATCACCAGGACCTCCAGCGACTCAGCAAAGATTACGCATCATCGGCAAAAAAAAGACAGTGATCTTGGTGTTGCCGACGGAGCTCCACAACCCTTTTGATCTAAAAACCTTGCCAATACCCAGCCATACAAGCGTTGAAAGTGATGGGGTAAGGACCACCCCTGCCTCACTCCTGTATTCACAGGAAAGAAGCTGGATACACCTGCCCCACACTTCACAGCACTCTCAGTCCCAGAATACAGACCAGTTAAAACCAATAGTCCTTGCAGGAATCCTCGAAGTGCAGAAGATCCAGAGTGACTCAAAGATGCACTGAGTCAAACGCCTTCTTGAGATCAACATAGGCTGCAAGCATCCCCCGTCGAAACTCCGTCGGCGTTCCACCAGGACACGAAGCGCTAGGATACGGTCCGTTGTTGACTTACCAGGCGTGAACCCAGACTGCTGAGGTCTCTGATGCTTCACCAGATGACTGCGAATTCGTGTCAGCAATAGATGGGCAAGCACCTTGCCTGGTACGCTGAGCAGGTAATACCGCGGTAATTGTTGCAGTCCCGACGGTCCCCTTTCCCTTTCCAGATAGGGACGACAAGCCCCCTTTTTCCAGTCAGGAAGGAATGGTACCTGTTTTCCCAAACACGGCAGTCAGGAAACAGCATGCAACCCGCGGATCATGGCCTCACCCCCAGCTTTGAGGAGCTCCGCACTGATATTACAAACACCACTGCCTTTCCCCAACCCTTCAACTTTGCTACAGCCTCTCTGACTTCGTCAAGAGAGGGTGCGGTTTCGTCAATGGGAGGATGGGCCCATCCAACTGCCTGTAAACCAGTGGTGTGAAGCTGCTCAGTTGGAGGGTCCACCGTGAACAACTGCCCAAAAGTACTCAGCCCAACGAGCCATCCGCCCATCCATGTCCGACACGAGGCGCCCATCTGCTGTTCGAGTAGCACTCGCCCGAGAAGGAGACTTGGAACGGAGCTTCTTCAGGGCTCGGTAGGCGGGTCGGAGGTCATTAGCGTTCAAATGACCCTCGACATCCTCAGCGAGACTCCTGACATACCTCTCCTTGTCTCTCCTCAGGAAGGTTCTAGTCCGGCGTGACAGAGCCCTAACCTGACGTGTTCTTTGTTGACTAACCCTAACCTAACCTGACGTGTTCAAAAGAAAAGTAGGCGATGATTTCCAGACTTGGATAATTGCGTCCCGCCTAGCGAGGTGGTGGCTTCCCCCAACACTAAGCACTAAGGAAACAAAATATACATGTAGATATAAAGACGGGACCATAAAAGTGTAGCTCAGGCCCTGTAAAATACAAATAGGTATAATACAGCTATCTAAATACACACACACACACACACACACACACACACACACACACACACACACACACACACACACACACACACACACACACACACACACACACAAATGTGTCACATAGACACACCACACACACACACACACACACAACACACACACACACACACACACACGCACAAATGTGTCACATAGAGACACACACAGACACACACACCCCACACACACACACACACACACACACACACACACACACACACACACACACACACACACACACACACACACACACACACACAAAACACCACACACAAACACAAACACACACACACACACACGATGGGTCAGGCTGATAGCGTACTGGCCTACCATTATGTGGTAGCCAGTTCGAATCCTCACTGCTCCCGGGTATTTTTCACTGACAAATTCGGGCGGTTACTGTCCCCCTTGAGCAAGGGGATGGAGGGTGTGGTGTGTGAGGTCCCAGCATTACCCAAAGAACGGTAATAATGAGCTCCAAGCTCGCACCGGGAGGTTGAAACTGGCGATCGCGAGTCCACCTCGCGTGGACAAGACCATGAGTGAATAAAACACACACATGCACACACACACACAAACACACTCACACACAGCCCCACACATACACAGACACATACACACATACACACCACACACCCACACACACACCACCACACACAGACACCCACACACACACACACACACCACACACACCGCAACACGCACATGTTGCGAATCCATCTCGCGTAAGCAAGATCGTGGGTGAACGAATGACACACACACACACACACACACATACACACACACACACACACACACACCACACACACACACACACCCCAACACACACACACATACACCACACCACACACACACACACACACACACACACACACACACACACACACACACACACACACACACACAGAAACACGCACTCACACTCACCACAATTATCGGTGTTCTTGTTTTCATTGGTTGCTAAAGTCATCCTGCGTCCTGCGTCCTCTGAGCTCCGCGTGCTTCTAATGCACTAGATTGCTAAGCGTCTTCTCGTCTCCTCGTCTTCTAATCTTCGCTTGCCACACACTACTATCTAACACAGCTCAGTAACTTCCAAGTGAACCAACATTGTAACGCTGCCACACATGCGATATGTATGAATAATATATATATGTATAAATGATATATATATATAATATATATATATATATATATATATATATATTATATTATTATATATATAATATATATATATATATATATATATATATATATATATATATATATGTATAAATGATATATATATATATAAATATATATATATATATATATAATATATATATATATATATATATATATATATATAGTATATAGATAGATAGATAGATAGATAGATCATTTTATCTATATATTATATATATTGCGAGAGGAGAGAGAGAGGAGAGAGAGGAGAGAGAGAGAGAGAGAGAGAGAGAGAGAGAGAGAGAGAGAGAGAGAGAGAGAGAGAGCGAGCCAGAGAGAGAGAGAGAGAGAGAGAGAGAGAGAGAGAGAGAGAGAGAGAGAGAGAGAGAGATATGCTGCAACCTCACCTTCTACTGTGCGTGCGGCGGGGGACAATAAATCCTCGGTGGGCCCGAATCCTCACCTACTATGTATTAATACTAAACTTTGGTATTAACTCCCGACTTTACGCTTAACTTCACACTTATTGTTATCCTCACTCACTATTTGCTTAATCTTTATTGTTAAGTTTGGTATCAACTTAATCGTGCTGCCAAGGACTTCTAAACCCCTTAATACCAAAGTTAATCGTAGGGAAAATTCAAAATGGCCGCCGCTTAGGAACGCCCATCTCCTCCTCCGAAATTATCGAATGCGAAATAAGTCTTTATAATAAATACGGACGCTAAAGTTACAATTAGGTACTATATATTACTATGCGTTTCAGAGGCCGTGTTGCATAGTTTTTCGGGAATAACTATGTAACAAACTGTTGGATTAGTGTCAGATTTTGGCAAATATAGTTTCAGATCTTCCGCTAATATTATCAATGTGGTATATTGACTATAACGCCTATATAATATAATACTATATAATGACTATATAATATTCTCTTGACTATAACGTTAACTTCCTGGGGTGACAAACTGGCAACCGTCACGAGGCTACCATGACGTTGCTTGGACGTCAGTCAGTAGGCTCCGCCCCAACCAGCAGCGGCCCGTTTTAGTAGTTTCGTTTTAGCAGTATATGGGTTTTGACTACCAGCGGTGACTTGGCTAGGCATGATACATCATTGTCCGCTGGCTGTAGGAAGCACTAGACGCATAGGACAAGAAAGTGGATCTCTTAAATGGCTGGAGAACCGCAGGCTACCCTTCCACCTGTCGTCAACGCCTGAGCTGCTGCTCATCGCAAGCGAACCGCCAAAGCCCAATACACGGTTACACACATCATCCACGCGTGGGGACAAAGAGGTCTCGCCCTACTACCCGCTATCTGGGGGCTCAACGCCCTCGAGCAGGTGTGGGGATGCATGAAACGGCACGTACTCTCCTCGTTACACCGCTTCACCCAGGCAGACCTGCAGGCCAGGCTGGTGGAAGCCAGGCTTTGCGCCACTGAAGAGGTGTGGGTTAGGGACGTTTTTAGTCCAAAGAAAGCAAATATAGATTAAATTCGATTTGCAGGTGTTTTCTTATGTAAAATTGAATTTTAAGTTTGTCCACTTCAACTTTTTGGTTTGAGCACTTCTTGCTATGCAAAAATGGACTTTTATATTTATATGCAAAACATAGCTTAGCCCCGCTAAAGTAACGGCTTCATTTGCACTTATCATCAATTCTTGATCGTCTTTTTCAGGATGACTTCTCCTTGTAAACCAAGTTGGTCGAAGACCGCAACTAGACAGAGCTCTGGATCCAAATTGGCTGCCTTTGTTGGCGGTGGACGAGAGTTTGCTGAGAGTGAGGTGCCTACGTATCGCGACGTGATGAAGAGGGGAATCCTTCTCCAAGAACTCAGCGGCATCCGGCAGGGTGTTGACAAGCGGAGGTACCCAGTGAGAGACATTGCGAAGGATCTGACCCCCATGGTGCTTGCCCAGTGGAAGAAATCAAACGCCCAGTTTGCACCTCCAGTGGTTGTTATTGACCGGTCCGTGACCAGAAGGATAGATCATTTTTGGAAGAAGGTTAGTGAAGTGGTGAGAAACAGAGCAACTAAAGCAGTAAAGGAATTCGTGGAGAAGAATATGGACAGGCTGTTTGACATAACGGCCTGCCCTCACACGATCTTCCTCTGCAAGGACCAGGAATCCCACTGCTCCAACCCCCAGCTGTGCCACGCGAGAGCACACGTGCAGTGTGACTGCCCCCTGGCCAGCAAAGTCCCTACTTTAGACCTGGAGTGGCTGTACTACCAGAGGATCAAAGTTGGGGAAGAGAGTGCAATGATGATGACAGGGGTAGACAAGAATGAGACGCATAGACAAGTGAAAGCAGCAAAGAGAAAGCAGTTGGAAGAGGAGGCTAAGCTGAAGAAGCAGAAGCAGAAAGATGAAAAGGTCAGACGTCTTGAGCTGCAGGAGCAGATGTTCCTGGACCAGGCTGAAGATCACCAGGATTCTGAGGATGGGACGGAGGAGTCGTTCACCCTGCCACTCAGAGGAAAGAGGCAGGAGCAACAGGAGGCTGCCATACTGGTAGACCGACTGTTCAGGGAGAGGCTGGGGTCCTGGCACCCCTTGTGATGCAGTACTTGGACAGGCCAGCTGCAAGAAGAAACACAATGCCAGTCCGGAACATGGCGCTGGCAAGCATCCGGCTCAACGTTCCGCCCACTGCTGCTGCTGCCTTGGCTTCTGGATTCCTCCAGAACCTTATCGCTGACGGCCACCTCTCTCCAGACATGTCGTACCTGGTCTGCGATCCTAACAAGCTGAGGAGGGCCATGCAGGATGCCATAGCATCGGCCAGGGACCTTGACCAGGGGAAGCACCAGGGTACCAAAATAGTTGGATTGGGTTACGATGGGAGGAAGGACAAGACCAGGGCGATGGTCGAAACCGAAAGAGTCGTGAAGCAGGTGACAGAGGCTGCGGCAGCAGTGGTGGGGCAGCAGGCCAGAGACGGGTTCATCCGGGCTCGGGTCCACCACCGGGAGACCATGCCCTGCTTCAGGTCTAAGAAGGACATGATGGACACGTTCTAGGCCAACGTAGAGGCTGTGACACTGTGATGTAGTGCCTGATGAACCAACTGATCAGAAAGAGCTTACCACGCTAGTCATTTGGAACTCATATTGGTGTATGATGCAATAAACAGGACCAACCGGACACTGCGTACTCATTTAAGCATTATTCGATAAGGGTGCAATATAAAAGTGCGATTTTGCATAGTACGAATTGCTCAAATGCAAAAATGGAACCACATAAAATCGTCTTTGAATTCCATTTTACATAGGAAATTGGCATGCCAAATTTGAGAAGAAATTTTTTTTGTTATACGGCGTACCCTAGTGTGGGTAGCTGCGGTCCGACGATCACGAAACTTTGAAGACGCCTACTGGTCCAGGGTCTTTTTTAATAAATGACCCTGTACTGGTCCACCGACAACATCCACGAGTCCGTGGAGCCCGTTATCATCAGCCTCACCGCCGATGACGAGGACGAGGACGAGGACTATTTGTTTCTTGACTAGCCGCAAAGCCACCCTCCGGGCGGAATTTTTGGCTAGCTCCTGCGGAGGGCTATTGGTGGGCCTTCGGCCCACCACCTGTGTAGGCCCACCAAACACAGACTCTCCAGATAGCCCCTTCTAGCTTTCCTGAAATCATGGATGTAGAAATGTATGTATTAACGCCAACCTATTCACATCACCCCCAACCCATTCACTCACCCATTACCCATCACCCCCCACCCATTCACTCACCCATTACCCCACCCCCACCCATTCAATCACCCATTATCCATCACCACACACCCATTCACTCACCCATTACCCATCACCCCCCATCTATTCCATCACCCCCCACCCAATCACTCACCCATCACCCCACACCCATTACCCATCACCCCACCCATTCACTCACCCATTACCCATCACCCTACATCAAGGTTTCCTCAATTCTCGCAACCCACTATTTTTTCACAATTCTCGCTAATAGGCTGCTTAAAAATAAATAAAAAAAAGTGATCGGATCATCTCATAAATGGGCTTAAAACCTTCCCCTGCTCGAGCTGGTTCCAAAACTGTGCCATATGAGGGGATTCCGCCACAGGGGGCGGCACCTGGAGCGGACACACACACACACACACACACACACACACACACACACACACACACACACACACACACACAGACACACACACTTTCGCTTATATTATTATAGATAATGACGAGGAATAAAATATACCATGTGCTGAGTTTATTGTTTGCATGATTTGTACACCCATCATGTTTCCGCTTCCTTCCATCGTCTACAATGCATGCTTCAATTATATATATATATACAAATCATACGCCAATGGCCGTAGTTTCCATGTACTACATGTACATATTTTGGAAACGATAGATAGCGGGCGGAGCCTATGGCCTGACGTCACAGCAAGGTCACGGTAGCCTCGTGTCGCTTGCCAGTTTGTCACCCAGGAAGTTAACGTTATAGTCAAGAGAGAGGTGCCTTAATTATACACTTTTTGTTAATATACCACATTGATAATATTAGCGGAAGGCCTGAAACTATCTTTGCCAAAATCTGACACTAATCCAGCAGTTTGTTACATAGTTATTCCCGAAAAACGATGTAACACGGCCTCTGAAACGCATAAGTAGTTATTAGTAACTAGGTATTATTAGTAGGAGAGGATTCAGGCCCACCGAGGATTTATTGTCCCTCGCCGGACTCACAGTCGTAGGTGAGGTTGCAGCATATCTCTCTCTCTGGCCAGTAACTTCCAAGTACAGTAACCTTCTAAAGCTGCCCCACACACGATATGTATAAATAATATATGTCAGTCAGTTATCACATCAAACAAATATAATTACATGCATAACTATTACTATTAGATTAAAACTATTATCAATAGAAGTGTAACTAGTATTATAGTTTCTATACAGAATATTTTGATGTAATTAACATCAAAGGAACCAGCGTATTTTTAGAAATCTTATAAACATATAATTATATATATATATGTGATATATATTTAATTATACTTATAGTTTTCCTGCTATCTTTCGTCCGTGGGAACCATGTCTAGCTTGCATTCACAACGCTTGATCCAAGTAGGCCACAGGGCTGTTGTATGGAATCAGCATTGTGGATTAATCCCATTATTCAAGAGTCAACAAAGAGACAACAACACTTCCACCGAGGATAGAAAAGGAACAGAAGCCAGGGAGGAGGAGACACAAGCTCTCAGAACAAGGACTCATCACGCATCTCTCGCAGAGCTCCTTCGCCGGCTGGTTCATTATATTCTGGTTGTAATATTCAGTGTTCCTTTACTGACATAACCAATAAATGTGTATAAACTTGAAGTACCATTTTAACTCAGACCAGATAAGTAACTACCAATACAACAACTTATAATGGTGACAAGCGGTGGTGACTGAATTGTATCAGTCTTATAACACAAGCAACGGTGTTACGATACCCACTCTTATCTTTATCAAGCAAGTAACACCACAACCAAGCCGGCGCTACAACCACAACCTCTACAACTACAGCTACAACAACAACCTCTACAACTACAGCTACAACCACAACCTCTACAACTACAACCACTACCACAACCTCTACAACCACAACCTCTCCAACCACAACCACAATCAAGAGAGTGTGCAGCAGCCATCCTTCAACTCAGCAAATACCACGGATCAAGAGGTCGTCGCATAACCCAATCAACATACGCTGACTCGACGCTACCAAAGAGTGCCTTCCTCGCCAGGCAACACAATATATATATTGGCCAATCGCGATCGCGAGTCCACCTCGCGATCTTGAACCTACAAGGCAACACACACTCCACGCCATCAGACAACACCACCACCCATCTCGCTCCGCAGAGTAAACAACTTTAATTCTTATCTGTATATTTTTGGTTATAATTTTTGTGTTCTTATATATAATCTTTGACAGAATTGCGTGTGTACGGCGACGGACATCCTTCCATCAGAGCACCGGTCAATGGTTCCTTCTCCTACCGACCGACCAATCACCATTCTTAATCATCGCTGCCCTGCTGTGTGACCCTATCACGTACACCTTACAGCAGTATTACTATCAGCTAAGTAAACTATTACAGTTTTATTCCAGTTTCAGTTAGAGTTTTTCTTTTATGTTTAGCCGGGATCCAAATTTATTATCTTTTATTGAGAGGAAACACAGTGATCGTTTGGGTGCAACACAACATAGTGACCCACAACAGAATGGCCCACAACAGGACGATTTAAACGTTAGGGTTCATAGGTCTGAATCACAATACGCTACCATGACTCCTCCACTTCCCGGTCAATCTTCACCTCCTACCTCTCAGCAAGGCGCGAGTAGTAATTCAGTGACAATCATCCATGACACTATCACAGGCCCAAAATTCACGGGCAGGGATGAAGACGGCATGTCCGTCTATACCTTTTTGCGTGAATCAGAGGATTTGATCCGCAAACGTCAGCTCACGAATGACGAGGATAAAATTAACGTGCTAAGAGAAAAAGTGGCGAGCGACCAATGCCCTGCCAGATCAATCTTACACTGATTATTTTCTAACTTGCAAGAACTATGAAAATTTCAGAAAGGCGTTCGTAACTACTTTTGCAACAACGTCCGAGTTGGGCCCTATGTCCTCTCTTTTCAAATTGTCTTCTGTCTTTCGAGACAGGGTATCGTCCCATAATGTCTATGACGCCTTGATGCATGCGTCATCGACTAGGGCAGGAATAGTGGATGTATTTGCCAACTCACAATGGGTTGATGCAGACAGTAAAATGACACTGGAGTCAGTAGGTACTCTTATATCTTACATACACTTCCTTACAATGCTTTCTCCTGCTGCCTACCATAAATTTCAAGGTTCCCAGTTACTGCCAACTGAGTCATTGTGGGAACATGCACAAGAGTTTTTATCCACCAAAGAAACAATTGATGACCAGGCCATTCGTATGGCTAGGAATACTGACCGTCAGAGGTCACCTGTCTTTTCCCATTCGGATGCTCAACAAACACCTGTTTTTCCCAACCGCTCAAAACAAGGTCAAAAGTCCAGGCTTTCTTACCGGCTTCGTTCTACGTCTGTGAACAGTAGAAGAAATTACTCGCAACACCGACGGAATATGCGTTCGCCGAGTAGAGAGCGGGATTAGTATCGCGGTCATTCACGGGTACCAAATAACTACAGGTACCAGAACTATTTCTGCTATCCGTAGCAGTGCTAGAGTTAGCACACTTCGCGCGCTAGGTAGGCCAATTTCTACTTCACACTGTTTGGCCTTGAGACGACCATGCTTTAGGCGCTATGCTCAACGAAACTATTACACGGTGATCTGTGTTTGATGAGCAAAATGCATACAGACCTGAGTGCGGTTATGATACAAATTATCATAGCGCTTCCTAATAAGCGGTGCTTGTTGTAATGGAGATAGCTTTATTTTGCGCAAAAAAAAAAAAAAAAAAAAAAAAAAAAAAAAAAAAGTATACTTTGTGGTTAAAGTTAGGTTAGTTTCATTACAACCTATAAGGTTAGCTTAGGTTTCATCACAACCTATAAGGTTAGGTTAGGTTTCATTAAAACCTTTAAGCTTAGGTTAGGTTTCATTAAAACCTTTAAGGTTAGGTTAGGTTTCATTAAAACCTATAAGGTTAGGTTAGGTTTCATTATTATTATAAAAAAAAAAAAATTGGGGAGGGGGGGGTTGCGCAAAATAAAACTATCTCCATTAGAACAAGCACCTATTGTAGGCCAAGCAAAAATAGTTGGTGTCTCTGAAAACGACCGCGAAACTCTCGTCCATTATTACCAAAAGTTGTTTCGTAGTCTATATGAAACTATAGTCGTTTCGTACACTCAGCTCAGAGTTGAACTTGACTACTAGAGTTACGAAATGACACCAGGTATGTACGAAAATACGCAAATTCAGTGTACGAAACTAACTACTTTCAATTCAATATACCTAATTAAGAAAGGTTTTTTGATTAGGCCAAAGGTTTTTGATTCATTTAAACTTCCTGTAATCCCCGAGAGTAGCTTGTATGGACCACTGTGGCCCGCGCCGTACCCGTGGCCGCGGCGGTACGGGGCTGACGCCGTTATAGTGGACGAGAACTACGCGTTCGCTCTTTAGGTCAGACACACACACTCGGGGGCTAACACTGCACTCTTAGCCTCTCTCGCTTTACCATATACACCACACCTGTCACTACACACCTGTACGGCCTCGCAACACACCTGTCGCCTGTGTATCACCGTAAATAAATGACTTGGAAGGTCAGGCTTCTTAGGTATTGAAGGTGTATGTTTTCTTTTTTAATGTTTTTTTTAACAAATAAAGGGCTATATATGTTCCATATAGCCTGAACTAAGTCAATCAGTAAGCTTTCCATCTCGTCTGTCCAGTCAGCAGGCATGTAGATGTCTTCTTGAGAGTTTTAGAAGAAAATGATCTTGCAATAAATAATATAGTCATCCACTAATTTCGGTCCTTTATAACAGAAAACGTTTTTGCTCACTCAAAAATGACGAGCAAAAATAGCTTCGAAGTAGTTCCCTGTTTGCTCAACCAAACAGGCTTTCATTGAGCAAAATCCTCAAAACTGCTCACTGAGCACTGCTCACTGAGCAGAAAAGTGCCCGTGTAATAGCCGCTTTAACGTCCTCAAAATCGGAATAGCGTTGCGAAAAAGATTAGGGTGGTGTGGGGGGACACCGTACTATTAGTGGAAAAATATTCATAAAAAATCCATTTCTTACCTGAGAGAGTGCACACTGTGCCCAAAACAAACTTCACAATATGGCCCACCTATGGTACCCTCATGAATACTTAACTCAGATAATAAGGGTCATTTAAGGTTTTTTATAAATTTTTGGCACCTCGTCCGGTGTCCCCCCCACGAGGGGGGACACCGGATCAGGTATGGGGGGGCACCGTATGATATTTTAAAACTCATATTACATCAAACATTATTGTGTTTTTTTTGCCTGAAATCAACATATATGCTAAGCCTAGACACCCACCATTATTATTAGGTGATGAAATGAAAGATAAGCTCATATAAAATAGCATTTATTAAAAGATAGGTCTAGGTATTTTTATGCTCACTATTCAGAAGTGCATCATGAAGGCATGCAGCGGCGGAAAACACTTCACCAGGTCAGCCTGCCTCTTGGTGATGCCCTTGGAGGTCACCAGGACACCCTTGCACTGTTCTGGATCAACAGAAGCTTCATCTAGGATGGTAGGGAAGGTGAACGTGTCTCGGGTGTTAGCGGACTTCATCCGGAGGAAAGAAAGGTTTAATTTTCTATCCTCCATGATGGCCAACACCTGAGCAACATAGCACACTAATGTGCCCACACCCCTTCCCTCCTCCAGCTTCAGCTGAACCAGAACAAAGTCCCCCACCTGTGATGTTTTCGCAGCAAAAAGGGTATGATGCTGCAGTCCAGGTGCCTCGTCGTCCACCTCATCCGAGTACTCGGAGGAGTCGTCCAGCTGAAGTCGGAACATCATCAACCTCCTCCTCGTCAGTGGTGTCTTCCTCCGGGACAGGCACAGACTTCTTCCGCTGTGGACCCTTCTTCTTTCCCAAATGTTTTCTTTCAGCCGCTGCCTTCTTTTGTCTTCCAGCTTCTGCCTCTTCTCTGCCTTCAACCTCAGGTTAGATATTGCCTCCTCATTCTGGTTAAAATGCAGGCCCGCACCCTCTTCCGTCACTTTCCATAAGGACGAGGATTAGCCTTAGGGAACGGCCTGACACACTCTGGGGTAAGTCTGCTGTTGAGAAGGGTGTCCTGGGTGTGCAGGGTGCGTCGTGCTCGGCCCGGGGTGGCAGGGTGCATCGTGCTGGGGCCCGGGGTGGCAGGCTCTGTCGTGCTGGGGCTCGGGGTGGCAGGCTTTGTCGTGCTGGGGCCCGGGGTGGCAGGGGGCGTCGTGCTGGGGCCGGGGTGGCAGGCTCTGTCGTGCTGGGGCCCGGGGTGGCAGGCTCTGTCGTGCTGGTGCTCGGGGTGGCAGGCTCTGTCGTGCTGGGGCCCGGGGTGGCAGGCACATCATCTAGCCTGGGAGACACAGCGGGAAGGGGTATAGCTTCTCAGGTATGGCCTTCAGCCAGTCGCTCCTCTCCATCTGAACTTCCTCCATCAGAAGAAGTTGGAGTAACTTCCACTACAAATTCTGGTGGTGCCGGTCGCTCGGTTACATGCGCTCCTACAAACACATCATCTGGGAAGATGTTGCGATTGAGTGGCCATATACCAGTCGCCCGAGAAACCACTGAGAATGTTGGAGGGGGTAGTGGCTTTGGTCACATGCCTCAGAAGCAAACTCTGGCAACTTGTGGACTGTTATGTGCTCGTTGGGGGTGCATGAGCGCGTGGTCGTCAGTAGGGCACGCAGGAATGTCTTAAAGGGACCAAAGACACTCACATCCAATGGCTGGAGTTGTCTGTTGTATGCGGAGGGCAAGGTAAACAATCACGATACCATGCATTATCGCAAACTCAACAGGCTGAATGTTCATGTGACATTCAGCATTGTCCATGATCAGAAGAATCTTGTTCTCTACAGAAGAACAAGACTTCTCATGGAGATGCTGAAGTGTCTGCACGAAGCATTCACCATTCATCCAGCACTAGGATGCAATATCCCTTTGGAACCAAGATCGTGTCCTCATGAAAGCGGGATTCCATCGGCATCTGGAATTATAAACACTGGAGGGATGGACTGCCCCACAGCATTTATAATGCCCACAAACGTCATGCTGTCACCGCGTTCACGAGTTACCTGCGTGGCTACTGGCTGGCCTCTCGCACACACACCTTGACTGGCTTCATAACAGTCGACAATGAACTCTCATCCAAATTGTATATCGGTCCGGCGTGAATGTGTACTTCTCCAAAGTAATGTGTAAGCCTTAAAGAAGGTTTCCACATTGACTTTGTTGAAGGCAACAATCTGGCAATGGACATGCCTTCCGGAGCCTTCAATACAGGTTTGGATGACGGTTCATGAGGGCATAGTACCAGTCCCTTGTCGCCATTTTCTCTTTCTCCCAGGCAGCAGGGATGCTCTTGCTCCACAAGCTATGGCATACTGGTACACCATCCTACGCACATCGTTCATGGGCAGGCCGTAGAACATCTTGGCTGCGTGGATGGTATAATCAGCAATGTATATTTCTTGTTGAGGGCTGAAAACCCTATTGCTACGGGAAGCAACAGCCATATAGGTAACTCCATCCGACAGCTTCTTCGATAGATAGAAGGCGTCCTGTAACAAAAGAAATGAATTAGGACTTAAAAGGCCCTTGCTGGCAACAAAAGTTGACAAAAAAATTAATAAATAGAGCGCTTGAAGGCATCCTTTAACAAAAGAAATTAATTAGGACTTAGAAGGCCCTTGCTGGCAATAAAAGCTAACAAAAAAATGAATAAATTTTAAAATCTATAAATCTAGAGACCCTTAAGCTATCCTGAGGTCTTTTTGCATGACCTCATCCCAGGGAGACCAAAGAAGACGTGGGATGAGGTCATACAAAAAGACCTTGGGGAGATATGGAACTAAATAGAGCAACTTACAGCAAGAGTTGTTTTCTTGATGTTGAATCTGTCAGCGGCTTCTTTCAGGCTGCAGCTAGTGGCCACGCGGTGCTTAAAGGCAGCCTCCAGGTCAGTGCGGTCCATCTGCTTGTCGCTCTTCCTGACATATTTGCGAGGCATGATGGCGGTAGGTTAGGTTAGATCTGAAAAGAGTTAATGACATTAGACATCATGCATAGTTAGGTTAGGTTAGTTTAGGTTAGCTTAGCTTAGTATTTTTTACAGTGTAGAGGCGATTCTTGCATGGCCACCATATTATTTTGGGACTATGAGTCTGGCAATATATGTGGGGGATCACGAACGTCATGCCCCCAAAAATGCAGTGTTAAATGTTTTTTTTAACCATTAAAAAATTAATTCTAGAATCATTCTAATAACATAAATCACTTATATAATAGTTAGTTCATGTGCTTATAGCATAATAACACTGATATAGCATCATAATTTAATACCAATCACCTTCAACTTTACACCAACAAAAAAACACTGTTCCATTTAATTTAAATGCACTAGTTCACCACCACCATTTAATATCATGCTAATATGCATAGTCAGTCACTTTTTCTTATGTTTTTCTAAGTATTTAAAAATATATAGATTTTCCAAAATCGTAGTGATGCGGGGGATCACCGAACGTCATGCCCCGAAATATGCAGTGTTAAATGGTTTTTTAACCATAAAAAATTATTCTAAAATCATTCTAATAACATAAATCATTATATAATAGTTAGTTCATGTGCTTATAGCATAATAACACTGATATAGCATCATAATTTAATACCAATCACCTTCAACTTTATGCCACAAAAAAACACTGTTCCATTTAATTTAAATGCACTAGTTCACCACCTTAATATCATGCGAATATACATAGTCAATCACTGTTTGTTATGTTTGTGTAGGTATTTCAAAAGATATAGCTTTTTCAAAATTTCACTGTACGTTGATCCCCCGCACTTCACCATACGTTGATCCCCCGCGCCACCAATTTTTTTGTAAATAATGCCACCGCGGCCTGTTCGAAAGCATGCACTACTTTTTCACTCAATAACATGTCAATACGGTTATACCTCGTATTGCAACTTACCTCAAAAGAATCACGCCATCACAGCCGACATGAGACACTATATAAGAACGGCGAAAAGTAACAAGGAACATACGAAAAATAAAATTTCTTACCTGGTAAACACGGAGGTGACGCTGACGCTACCCTGTTGCTCGCATGTAGTTCACTGAGGGTGGCGCTGCATCCGTGGTGGCATGGTGGCGCGAAATTTGAATTAATTTTCGCGTTGTAGCCTTCGTACGGTGATCCCCCCCGTTCGGTGTGACCCCACCCCACCCTACCAGTTACTGAATTAGAATCAGTCCACCATTGGTAACAACAGGAGTAGGGGGGAGGGGGAGTATAGAGTAAACAAGCAATACGATAGATTGTCGCAGCAGTATATCCCATATGGATATTGGCTTTGTATCCATTTTTCATTGCGCTAGAAAAAAAAAAGTGGGAGGAAGAAAAACTGCGTTAGGCACCTCTGGGCGGGCGACACTTGAACCAGTGAAGCCCCCGTCATACATTCCATAATCGAACCACGATAGCGCCACCAATTTGATTATTGACGCTATCGTTTAATTTGACCACGATAAACGCAGACCACAATAGCCTCACAACAATGTCACGCTGCCTGTACGTATGTGTCATGATGGTCGTAAGATGGTCACGATGGAGTCATGACAGCTGTAAGACTATGTCACGAATGGAAAATCAACCGTCATTTTGTCGTCACGATAGAGCTATGATAACCACGACTGTGCCATGACGGTGCCATGAACGTACCACGATAGCGTCAAGAGCCTCACACGTGGGTGGATGTTGCCATGGTAATGGAGAAGGAAGATAAAGACGGGAGAGAAACGGGTTGGGTACGTGTTGGTGATAGAGAAGGGGGGGAAACGGGGAGGGGGTTATAATAAAGAAGGGGTGTTGGTGGGGAAAACGAGGGGGAGGAGGGTTGGGGATGGAGAAGGCGTTGTGGGTGTTGGTGGGGATATGTGTGGTTACAAGGGAGTGGGTGGCATCTTCACGTGTTTAGGGAGTAGGGGGGTAGGAAGCAGGGGGGAGGGTGGTGTCACACGTGATGGGAGTAGGGGGGTAGGGAGACGAGGGGGGTGTCACCGCGTGGTGAGGGAGTATAGGGGTAGGGAAACGAGAGGGGGTGTCACCATGAGGTGAGGAGGAGGGGGTAGGTAGTAGAAGGGTGGGTGGGAGGTGAATGAGAGAATGGGGGGGAAGGCTGAAGGGGGTGGGAAAAAGGGGGGAAGGTAATAAAAAAAAAACCTAAACTTATCAAAGCATGACATTAAAATTCCTAAAAAACATGTGAAGAATTTGCATAATATATTATGACATACTATGACAGAGAATCGGGACCTGTGCTTCAGTTCCATAAAATAGTCTATTGCGATATGACAATAGAAAAATACAATAGATGAATAAGTATGAGGAACAGGGGAAAGGGACATTGTTCGAATAAAGAATTGGGGGTTGTAAACGTAGGCCACTCCAAGTCGTAGCGAGTCTTAATATCAGAGTGGGCGGAGCGCAAACGAAATCGCAATGGAAAAGCGAATAAATTGTCAGATCCATTAAAATATTTGCGCTTTGCGCAAAACGCCGACAATTTGCGCTTTTGGAGTTTGCGCTCTCGATATTTTATAAGTCCGCAAATGCGCAAACTTAGCAGAAAAACTTTGCCGAGAAACTCAAATGACGTAAAATAAAAAAATTAAAAGATACGTCAATATATAGCATTTATATTTAAGTTTACTTTTTATTTAAAAACGCTGCAGAAAAGAACAAGCTCATGCCACGGTCGAGTGTGGCACAGAGAGCTGCAAGCAGTGCGAGCTGGACGGGGACGTGGACGAGGAACTGGAGAAGAACTTGCACTCCTGGACCCAGCTGGACGTCCAGGATAACGTGCCTCTGTCACCTGACATGTTTCCCATGGAGCACAGGCAGATCTGGGTGGACCTGTTCATCAGGTACAACACTCCAGTGCCCTCCTCAGCGGCGGTAGAGCGGCTGTTCAGCATGGGTTCAGACGTCATGAGGCCGAAGCGATCGAGTCTGACGGCCAAGAACTTCGAGAAGCTGGTGTTCCTCAAGGGTAACATGAACCTCCTCAAGGGTCGGTGGGAGCTGGAGGACAGTGACGAGGAGGACTAATATTAGTATTGTGTATTTTCATTTTTCAACTATTTTGTGTTGTTTAGACAGTATTATCTTATTTTTTAATATGAAAAATGAAAATGAAAGCATCGCTAACATTGGCTCAAATTTGGTAACAATATCCACAGGAAGTAATCCACTGGAAGCGGATCTCCTCGTCACGCGCAGAACATTTGACACGTTTCCCAAGCGATTATTTAACATGAGTAACTTCGCTGTTACATCTTCATCCACAAGAGGCATATACACATTCGACATATCTTCTACAATGAGAATTTTTCCTTGCTTCTGAAGCAAGGCACCTTGGCGGACTATGTCATCATACAATTTGTCACCCTCCAAAGAGTTAATACCATTTGTGGAGAGCAGTTGTAGGAGTGTATACACAACAAATGCGACCAGCGCGATGTGAATAGACATCTTCTACAAAGAAAACACATACATTAGATAATCTAAATCAACTGACTGATATAAAAAATGGAATGTAATGGTATGGAATGGAATGACATTACTGCCGCTGCGGGTGTGACCTCAGTTTGTGAAGTTTTCTTTAAGTTCAATACACCATCCACATTGCTCTCGGACAATGGTACCGAGTTTAACAATCAAATTCTAACTGAAATTTGCAAACTCTTCACAACATAAATAAATGTAACATAACTAGTTATCACCCTAGCAGCAACGGCATGGTCGAAAGACAAAATAGGAAGATTATTCAACTATTGAAGTCATTAGCTCAACCATACAGTTCACATTGGGATGAGTGGATGCCCCAAGTATCTGCCACCCTTAACTCTTCATTACACAAATCTATTTGTGAAACACCACATTTCGTTGTCTTTGGGCAAGATAAAAGACTACCTTACACTCTTCTAGAGCAGAGTACACAGCCAATATATAATTTTGATGATTACGTTACGGTTAGAGTAGCTGATTTTCAGAAAATATACAAGCGTGTAACAGACGCTAACTGACTTGTCCAAGGAAGACATGATTAAATACCAACGCCCATACACAGCAGAAAAGCCAATTGCTATAGGTGATGTAGTATATTTTCAGGTGCAAAAATTGACGTCAAAGTTAGATCCAACATTTGAAGGACCTTACAGGGTCATTGTCATTGAACATGGGCACAAAATAACAATACAACACATTTTTAAGTACCTCCCCAAAAAAACAGTCCATATAGACCAGGTTAAAAGCTACTAAAAGGTTGGATACAGGTGAAGTTCTTTTACATTCTACTAAAATATTAGAAACCTTCTGTTAGGGGGGTTTTTGCGTCTTGGTATGTCTCCCCAAAGGGCCTTGGTGTAGGATAAAGGGAGCATGGGGCGGGTTTTTCCAAATGAACCCTTTTTTTTGCGCAGGATTGAATTTACTTTGCTCAAAAATATCCGGCGCTGAATGGGCCTTATTCTAAAAGTGCTTGGGCAAACATCTATTTTTCCCGGGTGACCGCAAGGGTAGAAACTGCAAAAAGGGGAAAAAAATCTTGGTATAAGTGTAACGGGATTTAGCTGGGTAACCCGCGTTTTTGGGTTCCCGTCTTGTCGTGAGTATGTTCCCCAAAAGGGTTTTTTTAACCTGAACTCCCCGGGAAGGGGACAGGTAAATTAAGGCAATTGGGGCATCCCCTACTCCAAATATTTAAATAAGGGACACGGGAATCAATTTTCTGTTCCTCTTCAAAGTTTGGGAAAAAGCGATTTGGTTTCATGTTTTGGTTGATCAGGGGTTGCCGCAAATGCAATATTCCCTATAATGAATCAGCCCAAATTTTTTTGCCTGGCAGATACTCAAAAATTTTGGGTTTTAAGTTAGTACGTCAGGGGCCAACGGCTAATTTTTCCTGACCTTCTTTTGGAAATTTAATAATTTTACTGGTGCTGGGTTTTTTTAACAAGAACGTCATTCCCAAATGACAGATTTTAAATGCTTTAAAAGACCACTAACCCCCAGAGTTTCCTTTATGGGGGGTTGAAAGTTTCCTCTGCGGGATTAAGATTTGCGGCATAAACAATGCAGCCATTTTCCTCTGTCATCCTCTGCATCAGAACAGCCCCCGGCCATATCCCGATCTCAGTAAGAGTGTAAATGACGTTATAATCTGGGTAAGCAGGGCGGGGCGTCACACAACAAAGCCTTTATTTAAAAAATGCTTGCTTTTGTGGAGATTCCATAAAATTCTACATCTTTTTTTAAAGGATCTGATGGGGACTTGCAACCGGAAATCCAATGATTGGTATGAGGCGAGGCTGGGGAAATAATTACCCGGTTAAAAGGGAAGTGAGGTCGGGGCTGAGGAGGTAATTAGAGGGGTTAAAAGGGGGAAATGGGGTCGGGCCGGGGATGATTATATCTCATTTGTAGGATATAATTGAGGACAGAAAAGAAATTTTCCTTTAGGGATAAGGGCCCCAAAGAGGACCCAAAAAGGGATACCACCAAAGTTAAAAACAACATTGGAGTAAAAGAAAATTTTTTTAAAGGGTTTCCCAAGGCGGGATTGGAAAAACAAAGAACAGTAAAACGTGAGGCGGGACAGTGAAGAAATTAACTCGAGTTGCTAAAAACAATTGAGTTAAAGT
Organism: Chionoecetes opilio; assembly: GCA_016584305.1. NCBI lineage: Eukaryota > Metazoa > Arthropoda > Malacostraca > Decapoda > Majidae > Chionoecetes > Chionoecetes opilio. The sequence goes on from JACEEZ010009148.1 coordinate 30,280, forward strand.
AGCAAAACAGGCGAACGGGACCCTAAGGGGTCTATCGGTTTTATAAAAACAAAGAAAAGGGAATTTAGTTGGGCCCTTAGTCAGAAGGGTGGGGTTTTTAATACGGATGAGGAAGTGTGGGGTCTAAATGTTTATTTTTTAAGTTTTTTCGGGGGGATACACAGACGAAACCTATAGTAAACAATGTTCAAAAAAGGCGATGAAAAAAAACTCAAAGATATTGTATAACCTAGGGAAATGGGGGGGAGGGTAAGAAAAAATAAAAACTTTTAAAAATCGCCAGGGACCAGATGAAGTGTTCCCAGGGTAAAAAAGGGAAATGCAAGGGGGTTTGTTAGTGATCGTTAGTGCACTTTTTAGGAAATCGGTTGGATGGGCGTTTGGTCATTATTTGGAGGAAGGAAATGTTTTCCCATATTTAAAGGGACAGAGACTAAAGTCAAATTATCGACCCCTAAGCAAAACCCGTGGGGGGTAAATTTTTGGAATTTTATTTCAAAAAAAAATTACGAGCACTTAGATAAAAATAGTTGATCAATGATTCCAACATGGGTTCACCAAGGGTAGGGCTTTTCACCCAAATTTTTTAGTTTTTTTTTAGGAAAAATTTTTGGACGGCAGATAATGATAAGGGTTTTTGTATAATATATCTGGACTTTTGAAGATTTGACAAAATACCACCCGAGCGACTTTAAAAAGGTTAGGGGTCTGGGACGATGGGAAGGTTTCTTCATTTGGGTCAGAGCTTGGCAATAAATTGATTTTTATCTACTTCTTTTCCCTCACCTTTTTGTTATGGTTTTGGGGGTTTCGTCTGCTATCATTCCTCTAGCAATCACTGTTCGCTGTAAAGTTTTTGGGGGCCTGCCCGGAAAGTAAAAACCTTTACGGTTGTTATTTCTTTAAACTCACTTCAGTATATTCATATTTTTTTTGTGTTTCACCCCACGGGGCCCCCAGGGGGTTTTTTTATTCCTTTTGTTGTTTTTTTTAAAAAAAAGGTTTAACTTTTGTTTTTCCCCCGAAAAATTTTTTTT
>JACEEZ010009149.1:2500-17500 GCA_016584305.1 Chionoecetes opilio
CCCCCTCTCTTCTCTCTCTCTCTCTCTTCTCCTTTTCTCTCTCTCTCTCCTCTCTCTCTCTCTTCTCTATCTCTCTCTCTCTCTCTCTCTCTCTTCTCTCCTCTCTTCTTCTTTTCCTCTCTCTCTCTCCCTTTTCCTCTCTCTTCTCTCTCTCTCTTTTCTTCCTCTCTCTCTCTCTCTCTCCCCCCCCCCTCTCTCTTTTCCCTTTTTAATGTTCCTTGTTCATGTTTCATGGGGCCCCCCCCCCCCCCCCCTAAAAAACACTTCCCTCTTCTTGTCTAACGTTTCTTCCTTTTTTTCTCTTCCTCTTGCTAATATTGTTGTTGATTTTTACTATTTTCCTTGTTCTTATTTTAATTTTTTTCTTATTCCTATTCTTCTATTCGTTGCACACTACTCCCTTATTCTCCCTATTCTCACACATCATCACAATTTTTCTTTCTCTTCATCTTTACCCTCAGTTTTAGTACCGTTTTTTTTACTTTCCTCTTAAAACAGCTTAATGATTTTTTCTTTAAGATTGCAAAAGCTCCTCTCATTTTTTAAGCCGTGTTCCAATTACAACAAAAAATACCAGACTACATGTCATATACCTTACCGAATGCAATACAGTATGTGGGCGTTCACTTAGGTAGATCTGTTGCTAAGATGATTTTTTGCTCTCTGGATACGGTAATTAAGAGTAATTATCAGTTTTTATCTTAATTTGAAGCAAGATACGTTTAAGATGAAGAGTGTCTGTATAATAATCGTAATATAATGAGCGTTTTATGTAATGTCAAATTGATCTCGTGAATGTAATTTTAACCCCTTGAGGCCCAGAGCGTATTTTCCATTGTAATTTGGCTACCATTAGACGATTTTAATTATTATAAGCAGTAGTTTATAGATATGACCTATTTAGTATCCTTGTCTGCTAGCTTATTTGGTATTTTAAGGTACTTTTTGTAATTTTATGGCTAACAACAGACGATTTTATATAGCCAAGGAAAGATCTGGGCGTGAAGGGGTTAAGATCCTTCTATTCTAATTTGGATATTATTTATTCTATTCTGATTTTACTCTATAGTTTTTCGTGTGTTATCGAGTTCCTACGCTATAAATGAAGAGTAATTACCTTTTTTTTTCTTCTTAATTTGATGCAAAGTACTGGAGGTTTGGAGGTTAAAAGCGTATGTGATGTAATATTAAACTGCAGAAGTCTCGTAGATGTTTTTTTTTTTTTTACATCACAAGGACTGGCCAAGGGCACAACTAAAATGGGTAACACAAAGCCCGCTTAGTTGCCAGTCCCTATAAAGAAGACAGTAAGAGAATAAAATAAAAACAGAGGGGTGGGCCAATTTAGTTCGGGAGGTGTCTTGTTACTCTTCTTTTGAAAAGATTTAAGTCATAGGTAAGTGGAAAAATAGAAACAGGAAGAGAGTTCCAGAGTTTACCAGTGAAAGGGATGCAAGGGTAAAGATACTGATTAACTCTTGCATTAGGAAGATGGACAGAATAGGGATGAGAATGAGTAGAAAGTCTTGTGCAGCGAGGCCGCGGGAGTGGGGGAGGCATGCGGTTAACAAGTTCAGAAGAGCAGTGAGCATGAAATAACGGTAGAAGAGAGCAAGAGAAGCAACATTGCGGCGGTGATTTAAAGATTGAAGACAGTCAGTCAGAGGAGAGGAGTTGATGAGACGAAAAGCTTTTAACTCAACCCTGTTTAGGAGAGCTGTATGAGTGGATCCTCCCCAAACATGTGAGACATACTCCATACATGGGCGGATAAGGCCCCTGTAAAGAGCAAGCAATTGGGAGGGAGAAAAAAAAGGACGCAGACGCCACAGCACACCTAACTTCTTAGAAGCTGTTTTAGCAAGAGATGAGATGTGAGATTTCCAGTTCAGATTTTTAGTAAAGGATAGTCCTAGATGTTCATTGTAGAAGAAGGAGACAGTTGAGTGTCATTGAAGAAGAGGGGATAGTTATCTGGTAGGTTTTGTCGAGTAGATAGGTGAAGAAATTGGGTTTTTGAGGCATTGAACAAAACAAGGTTTGCTTTGCCCCAATCAGAAATTATAGAAAGATCAGAAGTTAGGCGCTCGGTGGCATCTCTCCGTGAATCACTTAGTTCCTGTTGAGTTGGACGTCTAATAAACGACGTTGAAAAATGCAGGGTAGAATCATCAGCGTAGGAGTGGATAGGGCTTTGAGTTAGACTTAGAAGATCATTAATGAATAATAGAAAGAGAGTGGGTGATAGGACAGAACCCTGGGGAACACCACTATTGATAGATTTAGGAGAAGAACAATGTCCGTCTACAGTAGCTGCAATAGAACGGTTTGAAAGGAAACTTAAGATGAAGGTGCAGAGAGAAGGATAGAAACCAAATGAGGCTAGTTTGGAAATTAAAGATTTGTGCCAGACTCTATCAAAAGCTTTTGATGTCAAGGGCAACAGCAAACGTTTCACCGAAACCCCTAAAGGAGGATGACCAAGATTCAGCGAGGAAAGCTAGAAGATCGCCAGTAGATCGCCCTTTACGGAAACCGTACTGACGATCAGATAGAAGATTGTGAATAGATAGATGCTTAAGAATCTTCTTATTAAGTATAGATTCAAAAACTTTAGAAAGGCAGGAAGTCAAAGCTATAGGACGGTAGTTTGAAGTCACCCTTCTTAGGAACAGGTTGGATGTGAGCAAACTTCCAGCAAGAAGGAAAGGTGGAAGTAGATAGACAAAGACGGAAAAGTTTGACCAGGCAAGGTGCAAGCACAGAAGCACAGTTTTTGAGAACAACAGGAGGGACTCCGTCAAGACCGTAAGCCTTCTGAGGATCTAGGCCAGATGTAATTTTAAGATCCTGCTATTCTAATTTTCGACTCTAATGTTTAATTTAATGTTCTACGTTAATTAAGGTTTTACAGTTTTTATTCATTAATTCTATATATTTTTTTCTTCACTAATTTTCAACGTCATCTGCGTGGCACCATTGACTCATCTTTTACAGGTTGTGCCTTTGTGTCAGGAGGAACATAACGGACATCATTGCATTAACATAACATTGGCCCATTACAGACACCGCTACCTAAAGTATCCTTCTGACCCATCTCCACTTACAACAAATTCAGTCTGAAAAAGACCCACATATTACACTAGAGTACCGGCGCCTGTTCGTAAGTCAGGATTTTACGCTCTGATTTTCTCTACTTATTCCTAAGTAGCGAAATATCCCAGTGAACTGACCCAAAAGTGTCTAGAATGCTCTACTAACTTTCTCACGGTCTGTCCTATTAAACTATCTTACATTTCCTAGTATAGTAATCCTAGTAATAGTATCTCTTATTCTCAATGCCTCGGCCCGTGAACATAAACATTTCTTACTTAGCCTTTTTATTTGTGTGTGTGTGTTTGTGTGTGTGCGTGTGCGTGTGGTGTGTGTGTGTGTGTGTGTGTGTGTGTGTGTGTGTGTGTGTGTGGTGTGTGTGTGTGTGTGTGTGTGTGTGTTGTGTTGTGTGTGTGCGCGCGCGTGTGTGTGTGTGTGTGTGTGTGTGTGTGTGTGTGTGTGTGTGTGTGTGTGTGTGTGTGTGTGTGTGTGTGTGTGTGTGTGTGTGTGGTTTGTGTGTGCAAGAGAAAAGAAGGCGGAAGGAAAACGAAACATCCTCTAATAATTCTCATTTTTATTCTTTCCCTGTGTCTCTAGTCTGCTCTTTCACCTCCTTCACCTTCTCTCTCTTCCTCTTCTTCCTTCATCACCTCCTTCATTTTCTCTCTCTTCCTCTTCCTTGTTTTCACTTCCTTTGTCTTCTCCCTCTTCCTCTTCTTCCTTGTTTTCACCTCCTTCACCTTCTCTCTCTTCCTCTTCTTCCTTGTTTTCACCTCCTTCACCTTTCTCCTCTTCCTCTTCTTCCTTGTTTTCACCTCCTTCACCTTCTCTCTCTTCCTCTTCTCCTTGTTTCACCTCCTTCACCTTCTCCCTCTTCCTCTTCTTCCTTGTTTTCACCTCCTTCACCTTCTCTCTCTTCCTCTTCTTCCTTGTTTTCACCTCCTTCACCTTCTCCCTCTTCCTCTTCTTCCTTGTTTTCACCTCCTTCACCTTCTCTCTCTTCCTCTTCTTCCTTGTTTTCACCTTCTCCCTCTTCCTCTTCTTCCTTGTTTTCACCTCCTTTGTCTTCTCTCTCTTCCTCTTCTTCCTTGTTTTCACCTCCTTCACCTTCTCCCTCTTCCTCTTCTTCCTTGTTTTCACCTCCTTTGTCTTCTCTCTCTTCCTCTTCTTCTTGTTTCATCTTCCTTCATCTTCTCTCTCTTCCTCTTCTTCTTGTTTCATCTTCCTTCATCTTCTCTCTCTTCCTCTTCTTCTTGTTTCATCTTCCTTCATCTTCTCTCTCTTCCTCTTCTTCTTGTTTATCTTCCTTCATCTTCTCTCTCTTCCTCTTCTTCTTGTTTCATCTCCTTCACCTTCTCTTCTTCCTCTTCTTCTTGTTTCATCTTCCTTCATCTTCTCTCTCTTCCTCTTCTTCTTGTTTCATCTTCCTTCATCTTCTCTCTCTTCCTCTTCTTCTTGTTTCATCTTCCTTCACCTTCTCTCTCTTCCTCTTCTTCTTGTTTCATCTTCCTTCATCTTCTCTCTCTTCCTCTTCTTCTTGTTTCATCTTCCTTCATCTTCTCTCTCTTCCTCTTCTTCTTGTTTCCTCATCTTCTTTATAACACAGTTTCGTTCAGACAGAGGAGAGGAGGAAAGAGAGGAAACTGGCAGAGGAAGAGTCATCATTGCAATCATCGTAACTTTCCTGATTAATTATTGGGCATCATCACCAGCTCTTGCAATAAATTCTCTTCTTTGCATGTTATTTTGGCTGTCATATCGTTGTAAAGGAAAAAAAGTATGGTAATAAAGTGAGAAAGTGTTGAAATCTTATGTTATTTTGGCTTTTATATCACTGTAAAACCAAAATGAAGTAAGGTAATACGTTTAGAAAGTGTAAAAATCTTATGTTGTTTTGGCTGTCATATCGCTGTAAAACCAAAAATAAGTAAGGTAATACGTTTGGAAAGTGTAAAAATCTTATGTTATTTTGGCTTTTATATCGCTGTAAAACCAAAATGAAGTAAGGTAATACGTTTAGAAAGTGTAAAAATCTTATGTTATTTTGGCTGTCATATCGCTGTAAAGGCAAAAAAAAGTAGGTAATACGTTTAGAAAGTGTTAAAGTATCATGTTTGTTGACGTGTAAATAGTGGTAGAAGGAAACTGAAATGTATTAACTCATTGATAATTATTTGGCATTATCACCAGCACTTGTAATAAATTCTCTTCTTTGCATGTTATTTTAGCTTTCATATCACTGTAAAGGCAAAATTAAGTAAGGTAATACGTTTAGAAAGTGTAAAAATCTTATGTTATTTTGGCGGTCATATCGCTGTCAAGGAAAAAAAGTATGGGAATAAAGTAAGAAAGTGATCAAATGTCATGTTATTTTGGCTGTCATATCGTTGTAAAGGAAAAAAAATATGGGAATAAAGTAAGAAAGTGTTAAAATTCTTATGTTATTTTGGCGGTCATATCACTGTAAAGGCAAAAAAAATACGGTAATACGGTGAGAAACTGTAAATAAAGTGCACTCGAAATAAATGATCTTTTTTGCATGTTATTTTGGCTGTCATATTGCAAAAAAACCATTAGGTAATAAGTTTAGCAAGTGTTAAAATGTCATGTTAGTTGACGTGTAAATAGTGGTAGAAGGAAACTCAAATATATTAACTCATTGATAATTATTTGGCATCATCACCAGCACTTGCAATAAATTCTCTTCTTCGCATGTTATTTTAGCTCTCATATCACTGTCAAGGCAAAAAAAAGCAAGGATATAAGTTTAAAAAGTGTATAAATGTCATGATTAATTATGGTTTATGGTTTAATATTTAAGTGAGTTAAGGTAATAAGTTTAGCAAGTGTTAAAATGTCCTGTTAGTTGACGTGTAAATAGTGGTAGAAGGAAACTCAAATCTATTAACTCATTTATCTCTCAATTACTCCCAGTGTTCGCGGTAATTGTTGTGTCAAGTCAAGGAGGGATGTAAGGCAGGTTTTTTTCCCCACCAGAGTAAATAATGAGAGACAATGTGTGGTTATACTTTTTTGTGTCTTTTTTTCTGTCTGGCTCTATTAGTCGTGAAGAAGAGACTGAGAGATAAGAGAGATAAGATAATGACGTGGAAATAATGCAGGAGTCGTCTTGATTTATGAGGGTAGTTATAAGAGAAGAAGATGAAATGTATATGAATTGTATGAATTGCACATAGATGTTTAAAAAAGGATATATACATGTTGATATATTAAAAGAAGAGTGATAGTATTTCGATGGAACACACATACAGAAACACATGTAAGCCAAGAGAGCCAGTTACATGTGGAAGAGAGAGAGAGAGAGAGAGAGAGAGAGAGAGAGAGAGAGAGAGAGAGAGAGAGAGAGAGAGAAGAGAGAGAGAGAGAGAGAGAGAGAGAGAGAGAGAGGAGAGACGAGGGAGTGAGGAGAGAGAGGAGAGGAGGAGAAAGAGAGACGAGAGAGAGAGAGAGAGAGAGAGAGAGGAGATGAGAGAGAGAGAGGAGAGAGAGAGAGAGAGAGAGAGAGAGAAGATAAGATAAGATTTCATCCTATCTAGACACTTTGCAAGTACCAACTACAAGGTTTTTGGGACTATACAAAGCGCCGCCACGTCAGCACGAACTAGGCGGACTCGAACCGCTGACCGAATGCACAGGGACGCTGCACATGCGAACTCACGTCTCTACCAACTTGCCACCCGGGGGGGACGGGCTAGAGAGAGAGAGAGAGAGAGAGAGAGAGAGAGAGAGAGAGAGAGAGAGGAGAGAGAGAGGAGAGAGAGAGAGAGAGTAAAGGAGGTGTGAACAAGAGGCAAGTGCGGTAAAGATGAAGAAGCGAGCAAAAGGAGAGGAAAGAGATGGGGTATTTCGACACTGGAAAATAAAATGCAGAGACGGAGTGTTGTGGTTAGGCGAAGAGGAGAACAGTAAAAAGAATGAAAGAATGAACGAGAAGAGGAAAAGTGTAGAGTGTTTTAAGTGAAGGAAAGGAAAAGTTCAGAAGTCAAAACAGAAAATGTTTGGAGAAGAGAGAAAGATGACATCATTTTGGAGGTGTTAGTGGAGGGAGAAGAAATAGAGGAAAGGAAGAAATTTTGAGGTGTAAACATTATGAAGGAGGAAGAAAAAATATAGATACATATGAAAAAGATTGAATAATAAAAACAGTGAAATTTTGAGGTGTAAACATTATGAAGGAGGAAGAAAAAATATAGACACACATGAAAAAGATTGAATAATAAAAACAGTGAAATTTTGAGGTGTAAACATTATGAAGGAGGAAGAAAAAATATAGACACACATGAAAAAGATTGAATAATAAAAACAGTGAAGGGAGAAGAAATAGACGATTTGTTTGAGGTGTAAACATAATGAAGGAGGGTGAGGAGGAGAAAGCGAAAAATATAAATTAGGATATTAACAAAGAAGATAGAAAAACAAAAGCAGAAATAACAGATGATATCATTTTTGGTCCTGTAGCAATATTATCCTCTTAAGTTAAGTTGACGAATACATTTTTTTGGGTAGTACTGAATGCATAAGACTGAATATTTTTTGGGTAGTAATGAATGAACAGAACTGAATTTTTTTTGGGTAGTAATGAATGAACAGAACTGAATATTTTTTTGGGTAGTAATGAATGAACAGGACTGAATATTTTTTTGGGTAGTAATGAATGAACAGGACTGAATATTTTTTTGGGTATTAATGAATGAACAGAACTGAATATTTTTTTGGGTATTAATGAATGAACAGAACTGAATATTTTTTGGGTAGTAATGAATGAACAGAACTGAATATTTTTTTGGGTATTAATGAATGAACAGAACTGAATATTTTTTTGGGTATTAATGAATGAACAGGACTGAATATTTTTTGGGTAGTAATGAATGAACAGGACTGAATATTTTTTGGGTAGTAATGAATGAACAGAACTGAATATTTTGTTGGGTATTAATGAATGAACAGAACTGAATATTTTTTGGGGTAGTAATGAATGAACAGGACTGAATATTTTTTGGGGTATTAATGAATGAACAGAACTGAATATTTTTTGGGGGTATTAATGAATGAACAGAACTGAATATTTTTTGGGGTATTAATGAATGAACAGAACTGAATATTTTTTTGGGTATTAATGAATGAACAGAACTGAATATTTTTTGGGGGTATTAATGAATGAACAGGACTGAATATTTTTTGGGGTATTAATGAATGAACAGGACTGAATATTTTTTTGGGTAGTGATGAATGAACAGAACTGAATATTTTTTGGGGGTAGTTATGAATGAAAAGGACTGAATATTTTTTTGGGGTATTAATGAATGAACAGAACTGAATATTTTTTGGGTAGTAATGAATGAACAGGACTGAATATTTTTTTGGGTAGTAATGAATGAACAGAACTGAATATTTTTGTTGGGTAGTAAGGAATGAACAGAACTGAATATTTTTGTTGGGTAGTAAGGAATGAACAGGACTGAATATTTTTTTGGGTAGTAATGAATGAACAGAACTGAATATTTTTTTGAGGTAGTTATTAATGAACAGGACTAAATATTTTTTGGGGTAGTAATGAATGAACAGAACTGAATATTGTTTTAGGGTAGTTATGAATGAACAGAACTGAATATTTTTTTGGGTAGTAATGAATGAACAGAACTGAATATTTTTTTGGGGTAGTAATTAATGAACAGAACTGAATATTTTTTTGGGTAGTAATGAATGAACAGGACTGAATATTTTTTTTGGGTAGTAATGAATGAACAGGACTGAATATTTTTTTGGGTAGTAATGAATGAACAGAACTGAATATTTTTTTGGGTAGTAATGAATGAACAGGACTGAATATTTTTTTGGGTATTAATGAATGAACAGGACTGAATATTTTTTGGGGTAGTAATGAATGAACAGGACTGAATATTTTTTGGGGTATTAATGAATGAACAGAACTGAATATTTTTTGGGGGTATTAATGAATGAACAGAACTGAATATTTTTTGGGGTATTAATGAATGAACAGAACTGAATATTTTTTTGGGTATTAATGAATGAACAGAACTGAATATTTTTTGGGGGTATTAATGAATGAACAGGACTGAATATTTTTTGGGGTATTAATGAATGAACAGGACTGAATATTTTTTTGGGTAGTGATGAATGAACAGAACTGAATATTTTTTGGGGGTAGTTATGAATGAACAGGACTGAATATTTTTTTGGGGTATTAATGAATGAACAGAACTGAATATTTTTTGGGTAGTAATGAATGAACAGGACTGAATATTTTTTTGGGTAGTAATGAATGAACAGAACTGAATATTTTTGTTGGGTAGTAAGGAATGAACAGAACTGAATATTTTTGTTGGGTAGTAAGGAATGAACAGGACTGAATATTTTTTTTGGTAGTAATGAATGAACAGAACTGAATATTTTTTTGGGGTAGTTATGAATGAACAGGACTGAATATTTTTTGAGGTAGTAATGAATGAACAGAACTGAATATTTTTTTAGGGTAGTTATGAATGAACAGAACTGAATATTTTTTTGGGTAGTAATGAATGAACAGAACTGAATATTTTTTTGGGGTAGTAATGAATGAACATAACTGAATATTTTTATGGGTAGTAATGAATGAACAGGACTGAATATTTTTTTGGGTAGTAATGAATGAACAGGACTGAATATTTTTTTGGGTAGTAATGAATGAACAGGACTGAATATTTTTTGGGGTATTAATGAATGAACAGAACTGAATATTTTTTGGGGGTATTAATGAATGAACAGAACTGAATATTTTTTGGGGTATTAATGAATGAACAGAACTGAATTTTTTTTTGGGTATTAATGAATGAACAGAACTGAATATTTTTTGGGGGTATTAATGAATGAACAGGACTGAATATTTTTTGGGGTATTAATGAATGAACAGGACTGAATATTTTTTTGGTAGTGATGAATGAACAGAACTGAATATTTTTGGGGGTAGTTATGAATGAACAGGACTGAATATTTTTTGGGGTATTAATGAATGAACAGAACTGAATATTTTTTGGGTAGTAATGAATGAACAGGACTGAATATTTTTTTGGGTAGTAATGAATGAACAGAACTGAATATTTTTGTTGGGTAGTAATGAATGAACAGAACTGAATATTTTTTTGGGTATTAATGAATGCACAGGACTGAATATTTTTTTGGGTAGTAATGAATGAACAGAACTGAATATTTTTTGGGTAGTTAGAATGAACAGGACTGAAATTTTTTGGTATTAATGAAGAACAGAACTGAATATTTTTTGGGGTATTAATGAATGAACAGGACTGAATATTTTTTTGGGTAGTGATGAATGAACAGAACTGAATATTTTTTGGGGTATTAATGAATGAACAGAACTGAATATTTTTTGGGTAGTAATGAATGAAAAGGACTGAATATTTTTTGGGTAGTAATGAATGAACAGGACTGAATATTATTTGGGGTAGTAATGAATGAACAGAACTGAATATTTTTTGGGGTAGTAATGAATGAACAGAACTGAATATTTTTTGGGGTAGTAATGAATGAACAGAACTGAATATTTTTTGGGGTAGTAATGAATGAACAGAACTGAATATTTTTTGGGGTAGTAAGGAATGAACAAGACTGAATATTTTTTGGGTAGTAATGAATGAACAGAACTGAATATTTTTTTGGGTAGTAATGAATGAACAGGACTGAATATTTTTTGGTAGTAATGAATGAACAGGACTGAATTTTTTTTGGGTAGTAATGAATGAACAGAACTGAATATTTTTTTGGGTAGTAATGAATGAGGACTGAATATTTTTTGGGTAGTAAGGAATGAACAGGACTGAATATCAAGAAGGTGATGATGGAGGAGGAGCAGGAAAACGAGAGGAGGAAGAGAAAGAGGAAGAGGTAGAGGAAGAGGAAGAGGAGAGCAAGGAGGTGATAGTGCAGAAGGTTGGAAAAAAAACCACACATGAGACAAAATAAATTATGAAGTGTGAACAAACTACAAATGATGTTGAATGACTCTTGTGGCACGTCCTCTTGCTCTCCCACCGCCACCTTCCTCGCTGCCCTCATCATTACCGCGTCAGGTGGCGACAAATGAGGCGACAAGTTGTTATGAATGGAGTGTTGTGTTATCATTCTTCATGTCATTTCCTTGGCTGAGCAGTCGACACTCGTGCGGCAAAGTTCATAACCTCTGTAATGACTCTATCGTCAAAAGCACAAAAAGTATCCATTAGTGATATTACATTATTTTCTTCCCCCTTAAAAGCAGAAAAAAGTAATGATTAGCAGTATAACATTATTTTCTTCCCCCTTAAAAGCAGAAAAAAATAACGATTAGCAGTATAACATTATTTTCTTCCCCCTTAAAAGCAGAAAAAAATAATGATTAGCAGTATAACATTATTTTCTTCCCCCTTAAAAGCAGAAAAAATAATGATGAGTAGTATAACATCATTTTCTTCCCCCTTAAAAGCAGGAAAAAATAATAATTAGCAGTATAACATTATTTTCTTCCCCTTTAAAAGCAGGAAAAAATAACGATTAGCAGTATAACATTATTGTATTCCCCCTTAAAAGCAGAAAAAGATTATTATTAGTGATATAACATTACTTTCCCTCGCTGCCCCATTAATTACCCCAGGAAAGGAAAATGAGCGATAATTATTTTTCTAAAGAGTGTTTGTAGCATAACATTATGTTCTTCCCTTAAAGCAGTAACGTGAGAAAGTATAACCTTATTCTTCGCCCAAAAGCACAAAAATATCATTAGTGTATAACATTATTTATTCCCCCTTAAAAGCTGAAAAAATAACGATTAGTATATAACATTATTTGCTTCCCCCTTAAAAGCAGAAAAAAATAACGATTAGTAGTATAACATTATTTTCTTCCCCCTTAAAAGCAGAAAAAAATAATGATTAGCAGTATAACATTATTTTCTTCCCCCTTAAAAGCAGAAAAAAAACAATGATGAGTATAACATTATTTTCTTCCCCCTTAAAAGCAGAAAAAAATAACGATTAGCAGTATAACATTATTTTCTTCCCTCTTAAAAACAGAAAAAAATAACGATTAGCAGTATAACATTATTTTCTTCCCCCTTAAAAGCAGAAAAAAATAATGATTAGCAGTATAACATTATTTTCTTCCCCCTTAAAAGCAGAAAAAAATAATGATTAGCAGTATAACATTATTTTCTTCCCCCTTAAAAGCAGAAAAAAATAATGATAAGCAGTATAACATTATTTTCTTCCCCCTTAAAAGCAGAAAAAAATAACGATTAGCAGTATAACATTATTTTCTTCCCCCTTAAAAGCAGAAAAAAATAATGATTAGCAGTATAACATTATTTTCTTCCCCCTTAAAAGCAGAAAAAAACAATGATAAGCAGTATAACATTATTTTCTTCCCCCTTAAAAGCAGAAAAACATAACGATTAACAGTATAACATTATTTTCTTCCCTCTTAAAAACAGAAAAAAATAACGATTAGCAGTATAACATTATTTTCTTCCCCCTTAAAAGCAGAAAAAAATAATGATTAGTAGTATAACATTATTTTCTTCCCCCTTAAAAGCAGAAAAAAATAACGATTAGTAGTATAACATTATTTTCTTCCCCCTTAAAAGCAGAAAAAAATAATGATTAGTAGTATAACATTATTTTCTTCCCCCTTAAAAGCAGAAAAAAATACTGATTAGTAGTATAACATTATTTTCTTCCCCCTTAAAAGCAGAAAAACATAACGATTAGTAGTATAACATTATTTTCTTCCCCCTTAAAAGCAGAAAAAAATAATGATTAGCAGTATAACATTATTTTCTTCCCCCTTAAAAGCAGAAAAAAATAACGATTAGCAGTATAACATTATTTTCTTCCCCCTTAAAAGCAGAAAAAATAATGATTAGTAGTATAACATTATTTTCTTCCCTCGTGTATCGTTTTGGAATTTGTTTTAATGGATATATTAATTTTCAGACTTACTAATACCCTCCTCCGGAATATAACAATGGTTGTTTTAATACTTATTCTCCTAATGATAACAATGATAACGGTTAGGATAATGATAAGTAATGATAACGCGCACCTTAGCCTCATCTTTATTTTTACTTTCCGTACTTCAACAATATTTTTTCCTCCTCCACATATCTCCACCTTTCCACCTGTCCTTTGTCCTTCCACCACATCTCTCCACCATAATCCTGCCGACACTTAACTCCTTCACGCCCAGATCTTTTCTTTTGCTATATAAAATCGTCTGTAGTTAGCCATAAAATTAAGAAAAGTCACTTAATATACCAAATGAGTTAGTGAACAAGGATATGAAACAGGTCCTATGTATCGATAAAATATTGCTTGTATTCATTAACCCCTTGAGGACCAGAACGTAATTTCCATTGTAATTTCAACATCTTTAGGTAATTTTTAATGAATATAACCAATGTTTTTATAGATTGACCTGTTTAGTAGCCTTGTCCACTAGCTAATTTGGTATATTTAGTTACTTTTCGTTATTTTATGGCTCGATAACATACAATTTTTTATAGCAAAGGAAAGATCTGGGCGTGAAGGGGTTAAAATTTTCTAATGGTAGTCAAATTACAATGGAAATTACGTTCTGGGCCTCAAGGGTTAACTCATTCCTGGTTGTCAATCGGTCACAGCTAGAATGACTTACAAGTGCATCAAGAGTCATCACGTATTTGGTCTTTTCTCTGTTCTTATTTTCATGACTTGGACAAAGAGATTCTTGTGGATTTCTTTCTTATACTTGTAGTTGTCCGTGTTGTCAGGACTGTCCGGTGTTTTTATTATTCATATTGTGGATGTCTGTCACTTTCCTCTTCACCTTTTTTTGGGGGGTTTCCTTTCACTTCTCCATCTTTTAAGTGTGTGAAGAGAACTAGAGAAGGATTGAATTTGTGTTAATTGTCCTTTTGATAACCAAGAGTCGTCGGTTTTATGATTCATATTGTGGACTGTCACTTTCTTCTTTACCCTTTTTTATGAGCCTTCACTTCTCCGTCTTATGTCTGTCTTCTCCGTCTTATGCCTGTCTTCTCCGTCTTATGTCTGTCTTCTCCGTCTTATGTCTGTCTTCTCCGTCTTATGTCTGTCTTCTCCGTCTTATGCCTGTCTTCTCCGTCTTATGTCTGTCTTCTCCGTCTTATGTCTGTCTTCTCCGTCTTATGTCTGTCTTTTCCGTCTTATGTCTGTCTTCTCCGTCTTATGTCTGTCTTCTCCGTCTTATGTCTGTCTTCTCCGTCTTATGCCTGTCTTCTCCGTCTTATGTCTGTCTTCTCCGTCTTATGTCTGTCTTCTCCGTCTTATGCCTGTCTTCTCCGTCTTATGCCTGTCTTCTCCGTCTTATGCCTGTCTTCTCCGTCTTATGTCTGTCTTCTCCGTCTTATGCCTGTCTTCTCCGTCTTATGCCTGTCTTCTCCGTCTTATGCCTGTCTTCTCCGTCTTATGTCTGTCTTCTCCGTCTTATGCCTGTCTTCTCCGTCTTATGTCTGTCTTCTCCGTCTTATGCCTGTCTTCTCCGTCTTATGTCTGTCTTCTCCGTCTTATGTCTGTCTTCTCCGTCTTATGTCTGTCTTCTCCGTCTTATGTCTGTCTTCTCCGTCTTATGTCTGTCTTCTCCGTCTTATGCCTGTCTTCTCCGTCTTATGTCTGTCTTCTCCGTCTTATGTCTGTCTTCTCTGTCTTATGTCTGTCTTCTCCGTCTTATGTCTGTCTTCTCCGTCTTATGTCTGTCTTCTCCGTCTTATGTCTGTCTTCTCCGTCTTATGTCTGTCTTCTCCGTCTTATGTCTGTCTTCTCCGTCTTATGCTGTCTTCTCCGTCTTATGTCTGTCTTCTCCGTCTTATGTCTGTCTTCTCCG
>JACEEZ010009149.1:22500-27500 GCA_016584305.1 Chionoecetes opilio
AGGAGGAGGAGGAGGAGGGGGGGGAGGAGGAGGAGGTGGTGGGGAGGAGGGAGGAGGAAAGGGGGAGGAGGGGGGGAGGAGGAGGAGGAGGAGTAGGAGGAGGAGGAGGAGGAGGAGGAGGAGGAGGAGGTGGTGGTAGGAAACGACAGTGCAAAGACCCATCACCAAAACTCTTCAAAAAGTAATAAAAAAAAACTAATTTCAAGATGATTTGGGTTGCTGTTTCATCTTTTTTCTCTGTTTTCTGATATTTTTTCTTTATTCTGTCTTGTGCTTACGTTGGACTAGTTAAGTATGTATTGGTATATTCCTACTCTCATTAACAGTAATAAAAACAAGAGACTAATTTCAAAATGCTATTCGTTGCTGTTTCATCTTTACTAGCACTTTTTTCTCTTTTTTCTGTTCTTTTCTCTTTATTTAGTCCTGTGCTTATGTCTGACTCGTTAAATAGAAGTTAAAATATTCCTACTCTCATTTAAAGTCAATTTGCCGCTGACAGCTACTGTTGAATATTCGTTTTTATTCATCTTGAGGAAAAATTAGTCACTTAACGTCATTTATATGTGAGATAAATCGAGTTTACTTGAAATTTCTGTTATTTCTACTATTGTTTTAAAGGGGGGCCGATTTAATTTCCCACTTGGTCATAATCCTGATCCCAAACTTAGTCCTAAGTAATGAGAAAAAAATTTCCCCCCCGAAGTGACAGGTTTATTTTCTCGACATTTTTCCACTCAAAGACGACAATAAATAAATAGGAATATAATGGATAAAATAATAAATAAATGGGAAAGAATGGGATAATAAATAGGAAAATAATGAATAGGGGAACAACAGGAAAAAAGATTGTAGTAGTAGTAGGAGGAGAAGAAGAAGAAGCTGAGTAGGAGGAGGAAGATAAAATAAGAAGCAGAGTAGGAGGAGGAGAAGAAGAAGCAGAGTAGGAGGAGAAGAAGAAGAAGCAGAGTAGGAGGAGGAAGATAAAATAAGAAGCAGAGTAGGAGGAGGAGAAGAAGAAGCAGAGTAGGAGGAGAAGAAGAAGAAGCAGAGTTGGAGGAGAAGGAGAAGCAGAGTAGGAGGAGAAGGAGGTAAGGTAGGTATGTTAACTTTGAGGTAACGGAAGGGAAGAGGTAAAGAGAGGGAGGGAGTAGAGGGAAGTAGGGAAGGAAGAAGGGAGGGAGGGAGGGAGGGAGGGAGGGTAGAGGGTGAGAGGTATACAAACTGCTCCTACAACAGTTATAATAATATGTTATATCTTTAAAAATTTTAGGTGGGTTTTTTAAAATTTTTTGTCATTTGAAAAGGATTTTCTAATAAATTTACTTTTCCCCTTGAGACCCGAACTAATTTCCCTTGTAATTAGCTACCTTTGACATTTTTAGTGACAATAAGCAATATCTTATAGCTATGACCTGTTTAGTATTCTTGTCGACGAACTAATTTGGTTTATTTAGTTACTTTTCGTTATTTTATGGCTAACAACAGACATTTTTTATAGCCAAGGAAAGATCTGGGCGTGAAGGGTTAAACCTTTTTATATTTCTTTCTTTAATTGCATAGTCTTGCTTGATTCACTATCTTAATCTATTACATTTTTTTGCTTCTTCTTCTTCTTCCTTCTCATTTTTTTTATTACTATTCTTCTTCTCCCTTCTTCCCTCTTCCTCCGTCTCATTATAACATTAATCTTACCCACTTTGTCCCATGCCTCTTTTGACCACACTTAATTAAGACTTTAGTGATTCATTCCTTCGTTGTGGCTGTAACTGTGACAACACTAGCCCTGGACACTACAAACCTTGCCCAAGATCATCACTCTTAAGGCCAGGTTTAGATAGAAGATAAACATTCGGATAGACTCGTAAAGGGGATAATAGATTAAAATAAGAAAAAATCTATTGTATTACCTTTAACCTTTTTTTCCCCCGCCCAACCCAAATTGGGGGGTTATTTTTCACCCCCATTTTTCTGTCTGTTTTTCGTCTTCGTCTGTCTGTCTGTTTGTGTTAAGGTTTTTCGAAAAGTACGAATAGATTTGGACCCAAAATCGGTATACCAAGTCTATTTGGTATAAGGAAGAAAATGATTTAATTTTGGATGAAATCTATTGACAACTGTTGCCATGGCAACCAATTGATGAAATATTCGGCCGGAGGCGCGCTCATACTGAGTGCATATATATATATATATATAATATATATATATATATAATATATATATATAAATAATATATATATATAATATATATATAATATATATATATATATACTAGCCGCAAAGCCGCCCTCCGGGCGGACTTTTTGGCTAGCTCCTGCGGAGGGCTATTGGTGGGCGTTCGGCCACCACCTGTGTTTGGGGGGGCCTTCGGCCCACCAAACATGGACTCCCAGATAGCCCCTTCTAACTTTCCTGAAATCATGGATGTAGAAATGTATGTATTCCCCCACCCATTCACTCACCCATTACCCATCACCCCCACCCATTCACTCACCCATTTCCCATCACCACAACCCCTTCACTCAACCCCTTACCCCTCACCCCCCCAACCTATTCCCTCACCCATCACCCATCACCCCCCACCCATTCACTCACCCATCACCCCAAAACCCATTACCCATCACCCCACCCATTACCCATCACCCCACCCTTCACTCACCCATCACCCCACACCCATTACCCCTCACCCCACACCCATTACCCATCACCCCCCCCTTCACTCACCCATTACCCATCCACCTACATCAAAGGTTTCCTCAATTCTCGACACCCACTTTCTTTCACAATTCTCGCTAATAGGCTGCTAAAAAAAAAAAAAAGAAAGATCGGATCATCTCATAAGTGGGCTTATGACCTTCCCCTGGTCAACCTGATTCCAAAAATGTGCCATATGAGGTGTTTGCGCCACGGGGGGCGGAACCTATACCACACACACACACAGACAGACAGACAGACAGACACACTTTCGCTCATATTATTATAGATATATATATTTGATGAAATATTCGGGCGGAGGTATGCACTCTACTGAGTGCCCCCCCCCCCCTAGTTGTGGCTGTATTCTTAACCCCTTCAGGCCCACAACGTAATTACCTCCACCAACGAAGTTGGAGGGGTTATGTTTTCACCCCGATCTGTCTGTCTGTCTGTCTGTCTGTCTGTCTGTCTGTCTGTCTGTCTGTCTGTCTGTCTGTCTGTTTGTTTGTTTGTTTGTTTGTTTGTTTGTTTGTTTGTTTGTGTACAGGATTTCTCAAAAAGTTACGAATATATTTGGACCAAACTTGGTATAACCAAGTCTATTTGGTATAAGGAAGAACTGATTTAATTTTGGATGAAATCTATGACAACTGTTGCCATGGCAACCAATTGATGGAATATTCGGCCGGAGGTATGCGCTCATACTGAGTGCATATATATAATATATATATATATATATATATAGATATATATATATATATATATATATATAGTATATATATATATATATTTTTTTTTTTTTTTTTTTTTTTTTTACATATAATTTTTTTTTTTTTTTTTATGAATCGAATCAAACTGTTGCCATGGCAACCATTGATGAAATATTCGGGCGGAGGTATCGCTTATACTGAGTGCCCCCCCCCCTAGTTTCCTTTGTAATTTGGCTACGATTTTTAGTAAATATAAGCAATATTTTATAGATATGACCTGTTTAGTATCCTTGTCCACTAACTAATTTGGTATATTAAGCTATTTTTTGTATTTTATGGCTAACAACAGACGATGTTTTATACTGTTATAGCGAAGGACGTGAAAGCGTTAAATTTAGCCGGCCGCAAAACCCCCCAGTTTTCAAGAGGAGGGGGAACCACCCGGGAAAAAAAGCCCAAAATTTTTGTTCAGGCCATTCTACAGGGCCCCTAGCTATGTTTGAGGGGGAAAACAAACGACCCAAATTTTATCAAAACCCTCTTAAACCCTTTTTTTTGTGAAAGGGTTAATTTTAAACTTAGAAAAAATTTTTGTTTTAATGGGATAACATTTTATATATTTTATTTTTTTTATAATTTAAATTGGGAAAAACCTCTATGAGAGTAGATGTGGAAATGGACAGGTACCGGAAAAACAGTACAAAGAATCAACCAAGAGAAACGGGGGAAAAGGGTGTCAAGGGAAAGGGTGGCGGGCCCAGACCGGGGCCCCCAGGAAATTTTGGCCCCGTTTTCCTGCGTGCCCCCAAAAAAAGGGTAGAACTCTTCCCAGTTCCTATCAGAGAAGATTGACCCAAACTACCTCCCAGAGGGAAAAAGCAGGCTTGCAACATCTGGACCCTTTCTGTAGCCCTGCGTGGCACGACCACTGAGCCGCCATGTGACCACAAAGGGGCCCAGACACAAAAATTGGGTCCATCTAAAAGATCCCTAGGAGTGGGCACCCCCCATGTTTGGGTACGCACCGTGGGATTGACTTTTCGCACCCTCATCGGAAGTATAACTTTTAGCCAGCAATTTATCCCGGTGAACTCTGGGTCCCCTTCGGCAGTGGAAAGGGAATTTCCCTTTTTCCTACACATCAATGCCTTTAGTACTCGGGGCCAAAGAGAATTTAACAGGGGCTCCAGGTTCCACACTTCCAGGGTGTGAACGTTCTTCTTTTTTTGGGGGGGGAAAAAAAGTGGGTTGGGGGAAGGGCCTGGGGGCCTATACCGAAGTAAACCAGATGCCTTAAAATTTTCCACGTAGAAAATCCCAATGCCAAATCACCGGGATTGCCAAAATTTCCCGAGCTGGAACGTTTCACAGTCGTTATATTTTGACAAGACCACCCCTCTGTGTCGGTGAATGAAGAAAGGAACTGTTTTTGCCAGAAAAAAAAGAACCCCATGGAGAAATTTCCCCCCCAAATCAACAGGCCCCCGCTGCAGCCCCCAAGCGGGGAGGGAAACCCGGTGGCATCTGGGCAAATGTCACCCGGGCCCCAAAACAGACACCAATGTGAAGGCTGCGGTTGGAAAAGGATGCAAA
>JACEEZ010009149.1:52500-72500 GCA_016584305.1 Chionoecetes opilio
AATTTTTTTTTCCCCCGGGGCCCCCCAAACCCTTTATTTTTTTTTTTTTTTTCCCCCCCCCTTTTTTTTTCCCCCTTTTTTTTTTTTTTCCCCCCAAATTTTTAAAAAATTTTTTTTTTTTCCCCAGGGGGGGTTTTTTGGGGGGGGCCCCCTTTTTTCCCCCCCTTTTTTAATTTTTTTTTCCCCAAATTCCCAAAGGGGAACGGGGCCAAATTTCTTTTTTTCCCCCCCCCGGGGGCCCCCCTTCTTCCCCAAAAAGGCCCCCCAAAAAAAACCCAAAAATTTTCCCTTTTAAGGGGGGGTTTAAATTTTTTAAAACCCCCCAAACCCCCAAAAAACCCCCCCCCCCCCCCCAAAAACCCCCCCAAAAAAACCCCCCAAAAACCCCCCCCCAAAAATTTTTTTTAACCGGGAATTTTTTTTTTAAAAATTTTCCCAAAAAAACCCCCCCAAAAAAAAAAAGGGGGGGAAAAAAAGGGGTAAAAAAAATTTTAAAAAAAAAAAAAATTTATTTTGGGAAAAAAAAAAAAAAATTTTTTTTTTTTTTAAACAAAAAAAAAAAAAAAAAATTTAAAAAAAAGGGAAATTTTTGGTTTCCCTTTAAAAAAAAAAAAAAAAAAAAGGGGGAAAAAAAATTTTTAATTTTTTAAAAAAATTTTTTTAATTTTTTTTTTCCCCCAAAAAAAATTTTTTTTAAAAAAAAAAAAAAATTTTTTTTTTAAAAAAAAAATTAAAAAAATTTTTTAAAAAAAATTTTAAAAAAAACCCCAAAAAAATTTTGGAAACCCTTTCAAAAAAAAAATTTGGGGGTTTTTTCCCCCTTTTTTTTAAAAAATTTTTTTTTTTTGGGAAAAAAAAAAAAAAAAAAAAAAAAAAAAAATTTTTTTTTAAAAAAAAATTTGGGGTTAAAAATTTTTTTTTTAAAAAAAAAAAAAAGGAAAAAAACCCCAAAAAAATTTTTTAATTTTGGGAGGAAAAGGAAAATTTTTAATTTTTTTTTTAAAAAAAAAAATTTAAAAAAAACCCCAAAAAAAAAAAAAAAAATTTTTTTTTTTTTCCCCCGGTTCAAAAAAATTTTTTATTTTTTCCCAACCCCAAAAAAAAAACCTTTTTTTCCCCCCAAAAATTTTTTTTTGGGGGGGGGCCCCAAAGTCAAAAAAAAATTTTTTTTTTTCCCCTTTTTAAAAAAAAA
This sequence comes from Chionoecetes opilio, assembly GCA_016584305.1. NCBI lineage: Eukaryota > Metazoa > Arthropoda > Malacostraca > Decapoda > Majidae > Chionoecetes > Chionoecetes opilio. The sequence continues at coordinate 53,693 of JACEEZ010009149.1, forward strand.
AAAAAGGGGGGGGGGGGGAAAAAAAAAAAAAAAAAAAAAAAAATTTTTTTTTGGGGGAAAAAAAAAACCCCCCCCCCTTTTCCCTTTTTTTTTTCCCCCCCCCCTTTTTTTTTTTCCCCCCCTTTTTCCTTTTCCCCTTTTTTCCCCCCCCCCCTTTTTTTTTTTCCCCCAACCCCTTTTTTTTTTCCCCCCTTCTCATTTTCCCCCCCCTTTTTCCCTTTTTTTCCCTTTTTTTCCCTCTCTTTCCCTTTTTCCCTTTTTCCCCCCCCCTTTTTTTTTTCCCTTCTCTTTTTTTTCCCCCTTTTCCCCCCCCTTTTTTTTCCCCTTTTTTTCCCCCTTTTTCTTTTTCCCTTTTTTTTGGGGTTTTTTTCCCCTTTTTTTCCCCCCCCCTTTTTTTAAATTTTTTTTTTAAAATTTTTAAAAATTTTTTTTTCCCAAATAACTTTTTTTTTTTTTTAATTTTTTTTTTTTTTTTTTTTTTTCCCCTTTTTTTTTTTTTTTCCCCCCCCTTTTAAAAAACCCATTTTTTTAAACCCCCCCCTTTGTCCCCCCTTTTTTTAACCCCCCTTTTTTTCCCCTTTTTTTCCCCCCTTTTTCCCCCAAATTTTTTTTCCCCTTTTTTTTCCTTTTTTTTTCCCCTTTTTTTTAAAATTTTTTTTTTTTTTTTCCCCTTTTTTCCCTTTCCTCTTTTAAAATTTTTTTTTAAAACCTTTTTTTCCCCCTTTTTTTTTAAAATTTTTCCCCTTTTTTTTTCCTTAATTTTTTTTTTTTCCCCCCCTTTTTAATTTTTTTTTTTTTTCATTTTTTTTTTTTTAAATTTTTTTTTTTTTCCCCCCCCCCTTTTTTTTTTCCCCAAAAAATTTTTTTTTTTCCCCCCAAACCCTTTTTTTTTTTTTTTTTTTTAAACTTTTTTTTTCCCCCCCAACCCCCTTTTTTTTAAAATTTTTCCCCTTTTTCCCCCTTTTCCCTTTTTTCCCCCATTTTTTTTCCTTTAAAAATTTTTTTTTTCCCATTTAAATTTTTTTTTTTTAAAAATTTTTTTTTTTTTCCCCCCCCAAAATTTTAAATTTAAATTTTTTTTTCCCCCTTTTTTTTCCTTTTTTTTTAAAATTAATTTTTTTTTTTTTTTCCCCCCTTTTTTCCCATTTGTTTATTTTTTTTTTTTTTTCCCCCTTTTTTTTTTTTTAAAAATTTTTTTCCCCCCAAAAAAATTTTTTTCCCTTTTTTTTTTTTTTTTTTTTTTTTTTTAAAAAAATTTTTTTCCCTTTTTTTTAAATCTTTTTTTAAACCCCTTTTGCCCCCTTTTTTCCCCTTTTTTTTCCCCCCTTTTTTTTTTCCCATTTTTTTTTTCCCTTTCTTTTTTTTCCTTTCCCAAAATTTTTTCCCCTTTTTCCTTTTTTTTTTTGTTGATTAAGACCCCAATTTTTTAAGGCCACACTCGAGCCACACCCTTTGGGGGTTTCCCTTTCCCCCGGGGCCCCAAAAAGGGGGAAAAAAAAAGGGGAAAAAAAATTTTAAAAAAAAAAAAAAAAAAAACCCCCCCTTAAAAATTTTTTTTTTTTTAAAAACCCCCCCCCCCCCCCACCTTAAAAAAAAAAACACACACCCCCCCAAAAAAAAACACACACACACACACACAAAAACCCCCCCAAAAACACCCCCCCCCCCCACCAAAAACACACACACACACACACACACACAACCCCAAAAAACCCCCACACACACCACACCAAAAACACCCCCACACACACACCCCCCCAAAAAAAAAAAAAAAAAAAAAATTTTTGGGGGAAAATAGGGGGGGGGTTTTTTTTTTTAGAGTGGGAGTAGTAAAGTAGTAGTAGTAGTAAAGGGGGAGTAAAAAAATTTTTTTTTTTTTTGTAGTAAAGGGGGGGTTTTTTTTTAGTTTAAAAATAATTTTTTTTTTAAAAAAAAAATTAATAGGAAATAGTAGTAGTAGTAGGAAAAAAAAGGGGGGAAAAAAAGGTTTTGGAGAAATAATTTAAAAAAATTTTTTTGGGGGGGAAAAAAGGGGGGGGTTTTTTTAAAAAAAAAAGGGGGAAAAAGGGGGGGGTAAAATTTAAATTTTTAGAATTGGAAAAAGGGGGGGGGGAAAAGGGGAAAAAAAAAAGGGGTTGGAAGGGTTTTTAAAAAAAGGGGGGGAAAAAAAAAAAATTAATTTAATTTTAGTAGTTTTTTTTTTTGGAAAGGGAAAAGAAAAAAAAAAATTTTTAAAAAAAAAATTTTTTAAAAAAAAAAGGGGGGAAAAATTTTGGGGTTTTAGGAATTTTTTTAAAAAGGTAAGAAAAGGGGAAAATTTTTTTAAAATATTTTAAATTTTGGGAAAAAAGGGGGAAAAAAAGGGGGGGGGGGGGAGGAGTTTTTTTTTTTAATTTTAAAAAAGGGGGTTAAAAGAGGGGAAAAATAAAATTTTTTTTTTTGGGGGGGGGGTTGAAAGGGGGGGGGGGGGAAAAAAAAAAAAAGGGGGGGGGGGGGGGGGGGGGGGAAAAGGGGGGGAAAAAAAGGGGGGGGGGAAAAAAAAAAAAAAAAATTTAAAAAAAAAAAAAAATTTTAAAACCCCCCCCAAAAAAAAATTTTTAAAAAAATGGGGTTTTTTTTTTTTTAAAAATTTTTTTTTTTAAAAGGGGGTTTTTAAAAAGGGGAAAAAAAATTTTTTTTAAAATTTTTTTTTTTTTTGTTTTTTTAAATTTTTTTTTTAAAGGAAAAAAGAAAAAAAAAAAAAAAAAAAAAAACCAAAAAAAAAAAAAACCCGGGGAAAAACCCCCCCCCCAAAAAAAAAAAAAAAACCCCCCAAAACCCCTTTTTAAAAACCCCCCCCAAAAAAAAAAAAAAGGGGGGGGGGGGGAAAAAAAAAACCCCCCCCCCCCCCCCCCCAAAAAAAAAAAAAAAAGGGAAAAAAAAAAACCCCCCCCCCCCCAAAAAAAAAAAAAAAAAGGGGGGGGGGGGGGGAAAAAAAAAGGGGGGGGGAAAAAAAAGGGGGGGGGGGGGGGGGGGGGGGGGGGGAAAAAAGGGGGGAAGGGGGAGGGGGGGGGGAAAAAAATTGGGGGAGGGGGGGGAGGGGGGGGGGGAAAAAAAGGGGGGGGAAAAGGGGGGGGCCCCCCCAAAAAAATTTTTTTTAAAAACCCCCCCAAGGCCCTTTCCCGGGGGTTTTTTCAAATTTTTTTTTTCCCCCCCCCCCTTTTTTTTTGGGGGAAAAAGGGGGGGGGGGGCCCCCCTTTTTTTCCCCCCCTTTTTTTTTTTTTTAAAAAAAAAATTTTTTTTTTCCCCCCCCTTCCCTTTCCCCCCTTTTTCCCCCCCCGGGTTTTCCCCCTTTTTCCCCCCCCTTTTTCCCCCCCCCCCTTTTTTTTTTTTTTTTTTTTTCCCCCCCCCCCCCTGGGCTTTTCCCTTTTTCCCCCCCCTTTTTTTTCCCCCGGGGGGGGTTTTTCCCCCTTTTTTTTTTTTTTCCCCCCTTTCTTTTTTTTTTTTCCTTTTTTTTTTTTTCCCCCCCTTTTTTTTTTTCCCTTTTCCCCGGGCCCCCCCTTTTAAAAAAAAATTTTTTTTTTTTCCCCTTTTTTTTTTCCCTTTTTGGGGGGGTTTTTTTTTTTCCCCTTTTTTTTCCCAAAAACAAAAAGGGGGTTTTTAAATTTTCCAATTTGGGGGGTTTTTTAAAAAGGAAAAAAATTTTTTTGGGGTTTTTTTTTTTTTTGGGGTTTTTTTAAAAACCCCCCAATTTTTTTTGGGGAAAAAAAATTTTTTTTTAAAAAAAAAAAAATTTTTGTTTGGGTTTTTTTTCCCTTTTTTTGGGGTTTTTTTTTTTTTGGGTTTTTTTTTTAATTCCTTTTTTTTTGGGTTTTTTTGGGGGGTTTTTTTTTTTTGGGGGGGAAATTTTTAAAAACCGGGTTTTAAAAAAAAAACCCCCCCTTTTTTTAAAATTTTTTTTGGAAAAAATTTTTTGGGGGGTTTTAAAAAAAAAAAAAACCCCCCCCGGGGGTTTTTTTAAAAAAAAAAAAAAAAAGGGGGGGGAAAAAAAACCCAAACCCCTTTTTTAAAAAAAAAAATGGGGTTTTTTCAAAAATTTTTAAAAAAAAAAAAGGGGGGGAAAAAAAATTTTTAAAAATTTTTTTTTTGCCCAAAAAAAAAAAATTTTTAAAAAAAAAAGGGGGTTTTTTTTTTCCAAAAAAATTTTTTAAAAAAAAAATTTTTTTTTAAAAAACCCTTTTTTTAAAAAACCCCCATTTTTAAAAGAAAAAATTTTTTAATTTGGGGTTTTTTTTTTTTTTTTTCTTTTTTGGGGTTTTTTTTTTTAAAAAAAAAAAAAAATTTTTTTCCTTTTTAAAAAATCTCTCTCTTCTCTTCTCCTCTTCTCTCTCTCTCTCTCTTCTCTCTCTTCTCTCTCTCTCCCCCCCCCTTCCCACATATTCGCAACATCATATCATTTTCTTTCCTTTACCGCTTGTTTCACCCTCTCATATTGTTTACCTTATAATTTTTAACCTCACAGCCTCATATTTTTTCCTTTACATTGCTTATAGGCGAGAAAAGACGTTGTTGGTTGGAGTACGCTATTCATATTTGCTGCCTAAATAGGAAGTATAAGAAAAACTTCGTAACTGAGAACGATGTGTATTTTGTATGTGTATTTGTTGTGTTTACTTTTACACTCGTGCTTAAGGTTGATGTCCGGTGAGTGTGTTCGTTGTCTGTATAAACATAACATTGCAACGATAACAAAGAGATAGATAATGTTTGGTTAATATATTTTTCTCTCGTTCCATCGGTTGTGCCTTGGATTTCTGGGCGTCCTGAGATGAATTGTTTTGCTTGCAGGATATGACAGTGATGCCGCCATGAATTACAGTGTGCTTGCAGGATATGACAGTGATGCCGCCATGAAATACAGTGTGCTTGACAATAGAATAAAATCAGCTGCGTAAATGAAAGTTGTCAAAATATAGTGATTAATTATGCTAGATAAATGAGTTGAGTATTCATTTATCAGACAAGCAGTAAATTGTCTGCGAAGTCATGCTGTTAAGGTCTGTTGGTAAATGACAAGAAGGAATAAGTCATCCAGTAGTCAGGAAAGCAAAGACAGTTATACGACGCACTGTTTGGAAAGAAGACGAGGAAAGAATTTGAAGAAGAAATATACTATCATCCATTATTATCACCAAAATACTACTATTATCACTAAAATACTACTATTATCACTAAAATACTACTATTATCACCAAAATACTACTACTATTATTACCATTACGCTGTTTTCTTCAAAGTTGTGACGTGTATTGACTTGCATAACCTTTTGTTGCTGTTGTTTTTTAATTCTGGTCTTCGCGAGAGAGCTTCATAAAAATATCTGATATGTCATATTTTCAGAACCTTGCCATGAGGTAGATTTTTTTTTTTTACGATAAACTTAATTAAAGATGTTGTCCAATACGATCTCGTTGATTAATCTCGATCTGCCGAAACACGAGGATTTTGTTCACATATTTTCAGAGCTTTGCCATGAAATAAATGTTGGTGCAGAAACACGAGGGACAAGTTGACCTTCTATAACGTTCACGCGTGATCGCAAATGACTCAGTTTTATGGCAGGATCTTCACAGGTTGGCGCTTACCACACAGCCCGCCCCCGCCTCGCGCCCCGCACCGCCCCTCGACCCGCGCCGCATTCCTACACACGCACAAATAAATACTCAAAACCAAACGTAAGAAATTCACTTGAAGAACATTGCATTGCACGAATATTTTATTTTATTAATACACTCAGACTCACAACATGCGTGACGGTCAAGGAATTAAACGCCTCCAAGAAGAATTGAGTGAATCTTTCATCACTAATTTTTATATATATATTTTTTTTACATTACAACGGACTGGCCAAGGGCAAAACAAAATAAGAGGCAACAAAAAACCCGCTTAGTTGCCAGTCCCTATAAAGAAGACAGGCAGTAAGGGAATAAAGAGAAGAACTAGAATTCCGAGCCTGAATATCCTGGTGTTTCAAGAAGCGGCGGCCTTTCACGGATCTGCGCCTTCCTGTCGTGCACGGGTATTCCCTGCTTTTATCGGGAAAGAAGTTGTTTTTACCGAGAAAGAAGTTGTTTTATCGAGAAAGAAGTGTTTTATCGAGAGAGAAGTTGGCTAATGACTCTTGATGAAGAAAATAATAAGTTAGGTACCAGCACTTCATCAGCTTGGTCAGGGGTTTTAACGAGGCTCAGGTCTTTAATAGCACTACCTAGGGGCACGCTTGCATCAGGTTATGAGTCCCCCGGCGGGCCAGGCCTCAGGCGGGACTCACCGGGCACCGCGACGTGACTCTTCATGTGGGTTTGACTTTGGATTTGTCTATCACGGGACGGGACGCGGCGGTGATGAGTCAGTGTCCGGCTTGGCTGACCTTCCTGGCTTCCTTGAGGTCATTTGTATCGGTGTGCATTGCAGTTCAGGTTATTCTATCAAGACCTTCTCTCTACGGCATCTATCATCTATCTATCTATCTGTTTATCTATCTATCTATCTATCTGTCTGTCTATCTATCTATATATCTATCTATCTATCTATCTATCTATCTATCTATCTATCTATCTATCTATCTATTTATCTATCTATCTATATATTTATCTCTCTCTCTCTCTCTCTCTCTCTCTCTCTCTCTCTCTCTCTCTCTCTCTCTCTCTCTCGTCTCTCTCTCTCTCTCTCTGTCTCCTCTCTCTCTCTCTCTCTCTCTCTCTCTCTCCTCTCTCTCTCTCTCTCTCTCTCTCTCTCTCTCTCTCTGCTCTCTCTCTCTCCCCCTCTCTCCCCTTCTCTCCTTCTCTCCTCTCTCTCTCTTCCCTTCTCCCTTCTCTAAGCTCTTCTCTAAAACCTAAAAAACCTTCTAAAAGCCCTTCTCTCTACGGCATCTACCATCTATCTTTCTATTTATCTATCTATCACCTATCTACGGCAATCTACGACGACAGGCAATTTTAATTTTTCTTCACATCTAAAAAATCACCTTCCCATAGGTATGATAGGTATGTGTAAAAATAATCCAAACTCATCCACAAAATCTTTACTTTAAAACATGCATGATAAAGTATCAAATATAAGCTGGAAAAAAACCTAACTGCATGACATAATTTTTTTCATTGATTGACTGACATTAAAATAAACACAAGACAGAAAGGTTGTCTCAGGCGCGACAAAATCTTAACTTTAAAACATTCACATAAAGTATCAAATCTAACCCTGGAAAAAACCTAACTGCATGACATTTTTTTCCTTTGATTGACTGACATGAAAAGATACAATAGGCAGAAAGGTTGTCTCAGGGCGCGACAAATCTTAACTTTAAAACATTCACATAAAGTATCAAATCTAACCTTGAAAAAAACCTAACTGCATGACATTTTTTTGTTTGATTGACTGACATGAAAATAAACACAAGACAGAAAGGTTGTCTCAGGCGCGACAAAATCTTAACTTTAAAACATTCACATAAAGTATCAAATCTAACCCTGGAAAAAACCTAACTGCATGACATTTTTTTCCTTTGATTGACTGACATGAAAAGATACAATAGGCAGAAAGGTTGTCTCAGGGCGCGACAAAATCTTAACTAAAACATTCACGATAAAGTATCAAATCTAACCTTGAAAAAAAACGAACTGCATGACATTTTTTCCTTTGATTGACTGACATTAAGTGAAATAAAAGACAGAAAGGTTGTCTTAGGGCGCGACAAAACCTTAACTTTAAAACATTCACGATAAAGTATCAAATATAACCTTGAAATAAAAACGAACTGCATGACATTTTTTCCTTTGATTGACTGTCATGAAAATAAACAGAAAACAGAAAGGTTGTCTCAGGGCGCGACACACCACCTGATGGACGACTGTGAACATTGGCGTAGGTAAATAAGAGGCGTTTTGTTTCCCACAATATACTGGCGGCCGCTGTGTGCTGCCTCTTTGTGTGGACGTCTCTGTCAGTCTCCCGTGCCACCACCTTTTTTTCCCTTTGACTTCCTAACGTTTATTTTCTCTTTTCCTATTTCTTTCTCACCTTTACTTTCCGTTATCAGGTGTATTTTTTTTTTTTTTTTTTAACCTATAGCACCTGTAGGCTATTATCTTCCTTCCTTAGGTCTCCACTGATATAGGATACATTATATTCCTAGTATTTATTTGTTCTCTCTCTCTCTCTCTCTCTCTCTCTCTCTCTCTCTCTCTCTCTCTCCTCTCTCTCTCTCTCTCTCTCTCTTCTCTCTCTCTCTCTCTCTCTCTCTCCTCTCTCTCTCTCTCTCTCTCTCTCTCTCTCCCTCTCCTCTCTCTCTCTCTCTCTCTCTCTCTCTCTCTCTCTCTCTCTCTCTCTCTCTCCTCTCTCTCTCTCTCTCTCTCTCTCTCTCTCTCTCTCTCTCTCTCTCTCTCTCTCTCTCCTCTCTCTCTTCTCTCTTCTCTCTCTCTCTCTCTCTCTCTCTCTCTCTCTCTTAAAGGCCAGGTGTGAATTCCCTAAGTTATTACGTCCCACAATGATTAAAACAATGATTAAAACAGAAATATATATAACCCATTAAGCAGATAGAAGAAAAATAATTAGCTAACCTAACCAAGTCTCTAATTTTCACACCTATATTTACTACGTATAGTAGTTTGTGTGTGTATCGTCCTTCTCAATACAGCAACGATACAGTTTATGGAAGTAGTGAATATGTACATAGCCCCGTGCTCAAGTCCCACAGTAGGTAAAATAATTCTTGAGTGTCTTCAAGCTTCAATTGACTTACAGGTTCCCTAAACATCCTACACGCGCTTAAGAGGAGCATAAAGGACGGTATAAGCTTTATTAATTAATATAAGAGAAAGTATGAAGCAGAAAACATCACGTGGCTTCAATTTATGGGAAGTATGAACGCCCTCGCTATATGGTGTAGGCTGGAGATGTCATGGTTCCTAAGCGTGAAACGAAAATCAAAGTGTATATCGACACCACACACACACACACACACACACACACACACACACACACACACACACACACACACACACACCACACACACACACACACACACACACACACACACACACACACACACACACACACACAACACACACACACACACACAACACACACACACACACCACACACACACACGAACACACACACACACACACACACACACACACACACACACACACACACACACACACACAGACACACACACCCCACACACACACACACACAACACACACACACCACACACACACACACACAACACACACACACACACACACACACCACACACACACACACACCATTGTCAAGGTCGAAGGGTTCTGCGTCAGGTGGCGAGGTCATCCACCGAGGGGCGTGGCCACGACAATGCTACGTGAGAGAGAGAGAGAGAGAGAGAGAGAGAGAGAGAGAGAGAGAGAGAGAGAGAGAGAGAGAGAGAGAGAGAGAGAGAGAGAGAGAGAGAGAGGAGAGAGAGGAGAGAGAGAGAGAGAGAGATCGTAGTAAAATTTAAGGCAAGGGGCGTGAGTTTTTGGTTCGGGTGGGGCGTTATTGCAGAAAGGAATTAGCGATGGGATTATTTTGATTGAGTTTGACAGGATTATGGATGAGAAAGTGTGACGATGCTAAGATTATGATTGGAAAGATTGGAAGGATTGGGTTGAGCAACGGTGGTAATAACAGGGCAGGAAGTAGCTCTAGTGTAAAACCAAGTGTCAGAGAAGAAGTGTTAGAGATGAAAGGGCGTAGCAAGGGCGTAGCAAGGTTTTAGTGAAGGTGTTGGGGTTTGTCTGTGCCTGTGGGTGGAAAGAAGCTGAGGCAGAGATGATGAGATGCAAATTGAGTGCGAAAAATACTAGAGTTGGGGAGCAAATATATGCATGCAGGGATCTTTACGTCTCACCCTTGTTATATATTTTTTTTCTGTGTGTGTGTGTGTTTTTTGTGTGTGTATCTGTGTGTCAAATAACAGGTGATGCTTTCTATTGTACACTAAACAGGTACTTAGCAGTGTGGGATCATAACGGGATCTTCACCTAAGACCACAGGTGTCACTATAAGAATCCAGCCTACGCCACCAACGGGCGAGTTCAACCAACATCATCAAGACCTCTATAAGCCTACAGGCGCTATAGGCTCCAACATAAAAAAAAAAAAAAAAAAAAAATACTCTCTGTAATTGGCTTTTACGCACTCATTATACTCTTACTTTCTTTTTCTTCTTCATCATCTTTTTCTTCTTCTACTTCATCATATTTTTATTTTCCTCCTCTGCTACTTAGTTTAACAACCCGTGACAGCCTAGAAAATTACAAAAGCATGAAAACTGTATGCAATGATTGTGTGTTCTGCGTTTGCTATATATACATACACGGGAAAGTGACAAGGAGGACCAGGAGAAGAGAAGGTAGGAGAAGACGAAGAGCCAGAGTTTTTGTTTCTTGTTTGTTTTTTCGGTTTCGAATGTGAGGTTGTTTAGAAGACCATCTGCTACTGTTGCTTCTACCACTGCTACTGTTGCTTCTACCACTGCTACTGTTGCTGCTACCACTGCTACTGTTGCTTCTACCACTGCTACTGTTGCTTCTACCACTGCTACTGTTGCTTCTACCACTGCTACTGTTGCTTCTACCACTGCTATTGCAATATTTGTCGTCACCACTACTACTGTTTCTGTACTACAGTAAACCCTCTCTAAATCGAACCCGTATAATTCAAACTTCGGATAATTCAACCTGTTTCAGGCCAGTTCGAATTTTTCAATAACTTTCCATAATTCGAGCAAGATTGAATTATCCTTAGCCTTACTAGTGGGAGTCCGACCTTTCCCATGCGGTGCGTGCCGCGGCTGCCTAGCGTGATCTGATATATGATAATTATCGTATAAATACGATAGGCGGAGGAAGAAGGCGGGAGGGGGAGGAGGAAGAAGGGGAGAGGAGGAGGAGGAAGAAGGGGAGAGGAGGAGGAAGGGGGGGAGGGGAAGGAGGGACGAGGAAGAGAAAGGAGGGGAGATGGGGAGGAGAAGGAAGGAGGTGGGACAAGGAAGGGAGGAGAGGAGGAAGAAGAAGGAGGAGAAGAAAGGGAGGAGAGGAATGAGAAGAGGAAGAACTTTTTTTTTAAGTATCCTTCGCTTTATATACAATCCTTCAGAGTCCTTCACTTCACGGGCCTCTTCGCTCCTTCACGCATCCTACAGGAGTCATGGGAGGGTATTGAAAGTCCCACAGGATTGCTATAGTATTCCTAGGTTTTTATAAATACTTTGAGAATCGCATGGGTGGCTCAAATAGGGATTAATAATACTAATACTAATACTGCTATACTAATACTGATCGTTGTATTGAAGTAATGATTAATCTAGCAATGCCTATCATATTTTTATGTCTTGTAGTAAGTTTTGTCTAATTTGTGGTTTTTAAGGAATATCTAGAAGTATCATATCATTCTGAATTGGCTGAAATAGGGACTTCTACTCATTGTAACTGAAAACTTACTCCAGATTCGTGTTCAGCATGCTCGAAAACTGCCATGAACAAATTTTCAAGCAAATCTATTTTTCAAAAATTTTGGCAAATTTTGCAAGACCCTTGCAAAATTTGCAATATTTTTTGCAAAACAGATTTGCTTGAAAATTCGTTCATGACAGTTTTCGAGCATGCTGAACACGAATCTGGAGTCAGTTTTCAGTCACAATGATTAGAAGTCCCTATTTCAGCCAATTCACAATGACATGATACTTCCAGATATTCCTTAAAAAACACAAATTAGACAAAACTTACTACAAGACATAACAATATGATAGGCATTGCTAGATTAATCATTACTTCAATTCAATGATTAGTATTCAATGATCGCCTTGATTTTTTTTGAAGAAAAAAAAAATTGCTTAAAAAAAAAAAAAAATAGCAGCAACAACAAAAACTACAATCTCTATCAATTTTATCTCCATTACTACTACTACCACTCCGAGTACCAATAATGATAATAACAATGATGATAACAACAATAATGATAATAATGATAATAACAATCATTATAACAGCAACAATAATAATGATAATGATAATAGCAATGACAATAACTGGAATAACGGTATGTGAAGCGTTCCATCCTGCCCCGAGGTTTGTGACAGGAGTGACAATCAGGATAACTGTTGCTTAACTTTGGGAACGGAGGCGGCGACCCTGGGAGGAATTACCAACCAGTGTGAGAGGGGGAGGAGGGAGGAGGGGGGTAAGAAGGGTAGAGGGAGTAGGGAGGGGGAAGGGAGGGGAAGGAAGAAGGGGGGAGGGGCGTCGACATAACACCTGTCTCATCCGTATGAGTCAACACTGCTCACCTGCTCAAGGGAATTTACCTCGCGACCTTCCTCTCTGTCACACTCTTCTTCTGTTGCCTCCTCCTCTTCCACATGATTATCCACCTTCCATCTATTCCACGTTCTCTTCCTACCTCTCTCTCCTCTCTTTTCTCACCTCCTCTTCCTCTTCCTACACTGCTATCGTTCTATACACATGTGCCTCACGGAGAAACTAAGCATAGTCCCGTTGCTTCCTTACCATATATGTACTTCCTTTCTACTAAACGACACAGTTACTCAATTCTCTTCATGTGTGTTATTTTCCTTTATCGGCAATTTATATATATCGTATGAATTTACAGTGCAGTATACATATATATTCACTTCTTGCTTTTTTTCTTCTTTCAAACAACTGGCCTTTCTCCATACCTACAGTTACTCACTACTCTTCATGTCTCATATTTACTTTCCTCGGCATTTGTTTTATCACGTATATCTTAGGCATTTTGTATAGGCTACATATATATTATTTTCTTGCTTTTTTTTCTGTCTTACAATTTACTATTCTCTCCAAAACTACACTATTTGTTACCTACATCTTTTCATGCCTCATATTTTATTATACATACATATTGTACATATATATATATATTATTTCCTTGCATTTCTTTTCTTTCGAACCAACTGGCCTTTCTCCAAACCAGCACTTACCCACTACTCTTCATATTTCACATTTCCATTCCTTGGCAATTTCTTCATATCATAAAAAATATATGCATTTAATACACATATATTCTTTTCATGTTTTTCTTTTTTTGCAAACAACTGACCTTTACTACTCTTCATGTCTCTTATTAACATTCCTCGGCAATTTTTTTATATCGTATGCATTTAGTATACATATATATTCTTTGCAAGTATTTCTTTCTCTCTATCAACCAACTGGCCTTTCTCCAAACCTACCCACTATTCTTCATGTATTATATTTCCTTCCTCGCAATTTCTTCATATCGTACGCATTTAACATACATATATATTATTTTCTTGCATTTCTTTTCTTTCAACCAACTGGCCTTTCTCCAAACCTACACTTACCCACTACTCTTCATATTTCCCATTTCCATTCCTCGGCAATTTCTAAATATCACATGCATTGAGTACGTACATTTTATCTTTTTTTTGTTATTTTTTCTTCTTTTATCCAACTGGCCTTTCACCAAACCTGCGGGGTGGTGATACTCAACAAAAAGCAGACAGGCGGCAATACAGTTCCGGGTGAGGGAGTAGATAAAGAGGCGTGTTGGCGCTTTTCTGTCCGGTCATCATACTTGCACAGAAGGACGCGCACAATACTGATTCCCTCGGGCAGAAACATAACCTCATTTCAAACCACCGAGTGATTCCATTGTGTCTCCATACTCCTCTTTGTCCTTCTATCTCTTCCTCCTTCCTCCTCCTCCTCCAACACCCCCCTTCCTCCTCCTCCTCCTCCTCCTCCTCCTCCTCCTCCTCCTCCTCCTCCTCCTCCTCCTCCTCCTCCTCCTCCTCCTCCTCCTCCTCCTCCTCCTCCTCCTCCTCCAACACCCCCCTTCCTTCTCCTCCTCCTCCTCCTCCTCATTGGTCACCTTATTATAAAAAGGACATAGATAAACTAGAAAAAATACAGCGCAGAGTAACCAAAATGATACCTAGATTGCGAAATAAATCGTACGAAAATCGGCTCAAAGAACTTAACTTATTCCCACTAACAAAACGAAGGATAAGAGGTGACCTCATCGAAGTATTTAAAATCTTCAACGGATTTACGAACGTAGTCCCAGAAAATCTTTTCACGCTAGACCGGTCAAGCTCAACTAGAAACAACGGATTTAAAATAAGCAGGAACGGTTTTGTGAACGAACGAAGCAAAGTACTTCTTCACAAACCGTGTTGTAAACGTATGGAATGGGCTGCCGTCAGACGTAGTAAACTCAAATACAATAGAATCATTTAAAAGTCGCCTCGATAAATATTTCATATCAAATCCCCGGTTGTCACTGTTTATCTCGGAATAATAAATTTATCTCGCGGGCCTCTCATTGCGTAAAATGATTGCGAGTCGCGTCTACACAACCCCTCCCACACGTCTCAGACAGCCCCGAGTAAACGGTCACTACTACAACTTTTGACCTGTGACGGGCTGTGGTTCAGTAAGGGCCCTGTCAGTTAGTGACCACCATCGGCTTTATATACCAGGGGTCACTGCTGCAGGGGCATTGAAGTGCACGGCGTCCTACTTGGAAAGTGCACTACCGCAGTGGATTGAAACGGAGCTGGGGCCTGATTGACTGCTGCCTCCCAAGAAAGCGCCAGGCAAGGCTGCCGCACCACCCCTGAACTTCCACACTGAGCCTACACCAACACTACATTAGACCTCATAACACACACAGATAGCCCCGAGTTAACGGTTACCACTACTACTCTCGACCTGTGACGGGCTGTGGTTCAGTTAGGGTCCTGACAGTTAGTGACCACCATCGGGATTTAAGGTACCAGGGGTCACTGCTGCAGGAGGCATTGAAGTGTACGGCGTCCTACATGGAAAGTACACAATCCGCAGTGGATTGAACGGAGCTGGGGCCTGATTGACTGCTGCCTCCCAAGAAAGCGCCAGGCAAGGCTGCCGCACCACCCTTTAACCTCCACACTGTGTTCACACCATTACAAAACACACATAACATGACCTATCTATCAAGCACTAAACCTACCCCCACAAACTAGTAGTAGTTAGCCATAGATTACAGCTTTCAACTTTCCTCACAAATTCCATGCAGTTTTTCTATATTGCATGGTATCACTTCTTTTCCGGCCAGCTTCGGCTGGAGGGATGGGTGGGTGAGGATGAGCCTTCTACTTCCTATCCTTTCTCTCTTATTATCTAGTTAGTGTAGTATAGTTAAAGCAAACAGTCTTGTAAGGACCTATCGGTCTGTTGCTGTTTGTGTTTCCTTTGTATTCCTTTGTATTCCTCCAACACCCCCCTTCCTTCTCCTCCTCCTCCTCCTCCTCCTCCTCCTCCTCCTCCTCCTCCTCCTCCTCCACCCCCCCTTCGCCTCCTCCATTCCTCCATTCATTCAATCACGTATGAATAGGCTAATTAAGTGTTGGAAGGCGTGAGACGTAACGTGAAATTATCAGTCAATTAGTAAGTATTGTGAGGTGATCGCATTCCCCGTTGTCTGTAATGATCATCTTTTATCATCTAAGTTTCCTACCAGGCATGCTTAATTATCTATAACACCTGCTACGGAATAATGTATGAAGAAACTTACTTCCTTAACTAATAACTTTAACTTAAACTTACTCTCATTTTGATATCAAGTCCTTATCATTTTATATTATTTTCAAACGTGTTGCAAATGTAATAATAGACTTCACCCCTTGAGATCCAGAACATAATTCCCATTGTAATTTGGGTACCATTAGACGATTTTAATAATTATAAGCAATATTTTATAGATATGACCTGTTTAGTATCCTTGTCGACTAGTTTCTCTGGTATATTAAGTTACTTTTCGTAATTTTATGGCTAACAACATATGATTTTATACAACAAAGAAAGACCTGGGCGTGAAGAGGTTAATTGGTTGAGCAAATTTTTCATTTTATTATTATTTTATATTTTACAATGAATGAAGGGAAGAACTTCTCAACGGAACAAACTGGTTAGACAGCTTCAGTGGCCAACCTGTTTTCTTCTACATATTGTTACCTTTATGTACCTGTTTCTCCTCCATATTTTTTTTTATCTTATTCTTTCTAATTACATCATCAATAAACAGTATTTTCAAAGCATTGCCGAGATATAGAAACGCTGCTGTATATTTTTTTCATAACTTTTTTGTTCAATAGTTCTAACCTGTGTGTGTGTATGTGTGTGTGTGTGTGTGTGTGTGTGTGTGTGTGTGTGTGTGTGTGTGTGTGTGTGTGTGTGTGTGTGTGTGTGTGTGTGTGTGTGTGCGTGTGTGTCACTGTGTGTGTGTGTGAGTTCAAGTTCAAGTTCAAACATTTTATTGCCATAAGAATACACACAAATATTAAAGCCATCATTAACCTTTCGTGGAAAAGTCTGCAGAGAAAACTCTCGTTAGCAGACCCAGTTATTAAGCAAGGTAATATGTGCACATTCCAGAGCGAAGACTATTATATCATCTCTATGTAGTATTCATATAAGTCGTTATATTACCACCGCGTATGGCCACCATTTATATAAGTCGCGGTGTAGATATGATCACCGCATGGCCACTATTTATATAAGTGTCGGCGGACACTCACCACCGAGTGCCACCATTTATATAAGTCTGATAATTGTTGAGACTTATCTGGTATGAGTTAAAATGGTACTTCCAGCTTTGTACACATTTATTTAGAGTCCAGTAAGGAGCGTAGAGATTACAACCAAGTACAATGAATGTCTTGAGCACAGCCAGGGAGTGCCGGACGGAGAGAGTGAGAGGTGCGTGTTGGTAGTGTCGATGTCCGAGGGCTTCTTCTCCTCCTCGTGATTCTGGCTTCTTATCACTTCTTGTTGGTATACCTTATGCTGACAACTAGGCATTTGTCCTGTGACATACTTTGAGAGTGCAAGGTGTTCATGGGTCTCACGGTGAAACAGAGGAGGAAAGATAAACGTATAATTATATATACATTACATAGATATATAATTATATGTTTATAATGTTTCTAAAAATACACTGGATCATTTGATGTTAATTACATGCACCATAGACCACTGTATACCTGGACTGCGCACGAGACAATGTTTTGAATTGCTGGGCTGCATAGGGGCCTGCGGGGCGCCCGACAAAGAGATATAGTGGTCTATGGACTATCATATAGACTGTTTTATCAGTATATATGATATACTGTAATCTTCGTAAATGTTTGTTCTATAATATTATCAAATAAAAAACAGTAAAACACGCTAAAGAAGTGCCATTACGAGACTATGAAGAAATATGCATGAACTTAATATTCACTTAACTCTTCGCCATTTAAAACTTAATGAGTCAACTTTTATCGTGAAGGGTATCAATAGAAGCGTAACTCTATTAGCTTTCCATTGCTATATTTCGTTATCTGATAAATTAATTAGAACCATGCATAAATTAGGGTTAACTAAATAAATAAAATCATCAATCGGGTAATTTTCCCGATTGATGAGGTTATTTATTTACTTATATATTTCGTTTTCTGATAAATGAATTAGTACCATGTATAAATTAGCGTTGACTAAATAAATAACCTCATCAATCGGGAAAATTACCCGATTGATGATTTTATTTATTTAGTTAACGCTAATTTATGCATGGTTCTAATTCATTTATCAGACAACGAAATATAGCAATGGAAAGCTGATAAAATTGCGCTTATATTGATACCCTTCATGATAAAAGTTGACTCGCAAAGTTTTAAATGGCTAAGAGTTGAAGTGAATATTAAGTTCATGCATATTTCTTCAGAGTCTCGTAATGGCATTTCTTTACCGTGTTTTACTGTTTTTTATTTGATAATATTATAGAACAAACATTTACGAAGCTTACAGTATAGCATATATACTGATAAACCAGTCTATATGATCCGTATATATATATATGAATCCGAGCGGCCCTCCGATTACAGGCCCTTGTGCGACAGGCCGATATTCCGTGCGCAGTCCAGGTATACAGTGGTTTATGCATGCACCTATCTTGTATGGAATTTATAATACGTGTGACCCTTGTTTGATAATTAGGTGTAATTCACTAGTAATAGTTATGCAAGTTAATATATATGTTAGGAGTGATAACTGACTGACATTCATACAAAACATCTGTAAATATCCTTACTCATACTAACGTATACTATCTATATAAACACACACACGTACTCATACAAACATATTATTATGTAACATTTATACATACCATACATATGCACAAACATATAAGAGCATACAGTAAATATATTCATACATATAAAATAGATGAAACCACACACACACACACACACACACACACACACACACACACACACACACACACACACACACACACACACACACACACACACACACACACACACACACACACACATACTCATCCACACACAATGTACACATACACAACATAATCATTGAAATTTACTTGAATTATCTAAATATTAACAAAGTATACAAGTTGACTCTTACAATATGATATCATATGTGCAGCAAAAAAGAGCTCAGAAATTATATGTATTCTTTCTTCGGCATGTGTGTGTGTGTGTGTGTGTGTGTGTGTGTGTGTGTGTGGCTTGGTCGGACACTGTACCGCTAGGAATTTCCGGAGAAGGTTCTGTTTCCTCCTCGTTTCCCTCTCTCCCACCCTTCCCTCTCTCTCTCTCTCTCTCTCTCTCTCTCCTCTCTCTCTCTCTCTCTCTCTCTCTTCTCTCTCTCTCTCTCTCTCTCTCTCTCTCTCTCTCTCTCTCTCTCTCTCTCTC
>JACEEZ010009149.1:77500-82500 GCA_016584305.1 Chionoecetes opilio
CATAAGGACATAAAAACATAAGAAAGTAAGGAAGCTGCAAGAGGCCGTGAGACCTATACGAGGTAGTTCCTGTTATTTCCCAGAATCCCTCTTTTGATAGATAAGGACAGATAGACAGACAGACAGACAGGATGGCACACTGCTAAAGACGGGTTGTGGCGTTATTTTATTACTTATTCTTATTGGAAACTCACGATTACTACTCCCCAAATGCAGATCAATATACTCCAAATACTCCCCAAATGCAGATCAATATACTCCAAATACTCCCCAAATGCAGATCAATATGCTCCAAATACTCCCCAAATGCAGATCAATATACTCCAAATACTCCCCAAATGCAGATCAATATACTCCAAATACTCCCCAAATGCAGATCAATATACTCCAAATACTCCCCAAATGCAGATCAATATACTCCAAATACTCCCCAAATGCAGATCAATATACTCCAAATACTCCCCATGCAGATCACCGATGAATTTTAACGATCATGAGTCAGAATTTTACTCTGCTGAGGGAATGAACGAAGGTAGAGATAAGAACATAAGAACATAAGAACATAAGAACATAAGAACATAAGAACAAGGAGGAAGGAAGGAGGAAGCAAAATAAGGAAGGAACCACTGGCTAACCTACCTCGGGCGCTTCAGGATTCACTCACCCACACGCCCACTGAACCCCACCCACCCTCACCCCGCCTACCCTCCGCCCACCCTCCGCCCACCCTCGCCCCGCCCTGTCCCTGAAGCGTGTCTTACAAACAGCCGCCCCTTCACCCGCCCATGATTCTCTCCCGCCCAGGCACATCAGTCAACATCCTCCTAAGGGCTTGTTTGCTGATTGTCCTCAACCCCTTCTCTCCCTCCTCTTCTCCCCTTCCCCCTCCCTCCCCTTCTTCCCCCTCCCCCTCTCATCCTCTTCCCCCTCCCCTTCATCCTCTTCTCCCTCCCCCTATCACCCTCGCACCCTCTTCCCCCTCCTCCCTTTCTCCCCTTCTCCCCTTCTCCCTCCCCTTCCTCCTCACCCTCAACGCAGCCTTAGAGTTCAAGCCCTTCACTTCACGCCACAGACTTTTGTTTTATGTGTAAAATGGAGAACAGGAAGACAAACATTACATTGCGTTAAATGAGTGTAGTAATTGCTGCTTTACGTATAATTAGCATATAAAAAGCGACTTAGGTTACTTGGGAGTTATTTTAGTCATGCAGTTTAGATTTCGATTTCGGAAAGGAGTTTTATAAGAATTTGGAGTATTTTTATTTCATTATATTTTTTCACTAGATATCAGAGTAATGTAGGTTTTCAATAGCTTGTTAAGGAGTTGTTGTTGTTGAATGATGTTCTGAGAAAGGTGTTGAATTAATGAAAGTTAGCTATGTTCCTTCATGATTCCATTCTCTCTCTCTCTCTCTCTCTCTCTCTCTCTCTCTCTCTCTCTCTCTCTCTCTCTCATCTCTCTTCTCTCTCTCTCTCTCCTCTCTCCTCTCTCTCTCTCTCTCTCTCTCTCTCTCTCTCTCTCTCTCTCTCTCTCTCTCTCTCTCTCTCTCTCTCTCTCTCTCTCTCTCTCTCTGTGGAAAGTACACCCAAAGGAAGGAAGTTCAAGGTAAAACACTTATCAGAAACATAATTGGTGGGAAAGAGAATAATAAAGTTTAGTGTGTTGGAGTAAAACATGACGACGGGAAACACGAATATTGTTACAAGTAAATAACACGTAAGAGTAAAAAGACAAGGAGGAAGAGGACGTCACTCACAAGCACTCTTATTAAATCAGAAGCAATTAATTATAAAAAACACTTGACACGTTACAAGGAGGAGGAGGAGGATTACATAGGATTACATAGGAGTAACAGACACCAGGAGACCTATTGGTCCATAGCGAGGGTATCTGCTGAACTACATACTACTAACTATCAACTACTTGTAAGAAAACAGTTGGAAAATGATACCATGTCCCTAAAGAGGAACATGGAAGTTTCATAGTGCAGAATAATAGGATATGAAAAATACTAACTACAACTACCACTACCACTACAACTAATCGATACGGGGGACTAGATACGAATTCGCACTATCAATACCCATTTACTTTACAGTGCGCGTCAAGTCTGTTTTTGAATGTAGTTATTGTGTTGGCTCCGACAACATTTGCTGGTAACTTGTTCCATCGATCAACGACTCTAACATTGAAATAATTTTTACGGAGATCGGTGATGCAACGTTGACCGTTTACTTTTAAACCATTATTTCTTGTTGTCACTTGAGTTGAAAGCTCGAATAGGTTCTCTTGATTAATGACATCAAAACCTTTTAGGATCTTAAAGGTTTCTATCAAGTCCCCACGGATTCTACGATCCTTTAAGGAAAACATATTAAGTTTCCGCAGTCTCTCTTCATAAGATGAATTTCGCAGAGATGGAATTTGTTTGGTTGCTCTTCTTTGCACTGATTCCAATTTGGCTTGATCTTTTACGAAACAGGGCGACCAGAATTGAACGGCATATTCCAAGTGCGGCCTAACCAAGGACGTGTATAATTGTGTCATTACTTTCGGAGTTTTATGTTCAAAGTTACGTTTAATAAAGCCCAACATCATATTTGCCTTTTTACTGGCAGCTAGGCAATGCGAACTGGTTTTCAGATCATTACTGATGATGACACCTAAATCCTTTTCCTGCTGTACTTCAGTTAACGATTTATTTTGCATTTGATAGTTATATTTGAGAGGAGGAGGAGGAGGAGGAGGAGGAGGAGGAGGGGTAGGAGGAGGAGGAGGAGGAGGAGGAGGAGGAGGAGGAGGAAGAAGGCAGAGAAGAATAGAAGATAAGGGTGAGACGAAAGGGAAGAAGTTGAAGCAGAAGAAGAAGAACAATAACAAGAACAAAAACAAGAAGAACAGAAGAAGAAGAAAAAGAATAAGAAGAAGAAGAAGAAGAATAGAAGAAGAAGAAGAAGAAGAAGAAGAAGAAGAAGAAGAAGAAGAAGAAGAAGAAGAAGAAGAAGAAAATTAAGAGGAGAAGAAGCAAAAGAAGAAGAAATATAAAAAAATGATAACAAAAGGAAGAAAAAGAAACAAGAAACCTCCTGTGGCGGTATGTGCATTCATGAGGGAGAAGGAAATTGGGGCAAAGAGGGTGTAGGAGGAGGAGGAGGAGGAGGAGGAGGAGGAGGAGGAGGAGGAGGAGGAGGAGGAGGAGGAGGAGTAAGAGGAGGAAGTATAGGGCGTGCATTTCCAGAGCGTCACCTTTAGCCCAATTTCGCGTGTGGCCCCGTGACGGCAACGCTGGACCAAGGCGAGTCCCATGAGGGAAGTGAAATGCGACTAAAGTATAACAAGGGAGAAAAAACGGTACTCAGACTCGTAAATCGCAGGGAAATACCTCGAGTGTGGGTGGGGGATGTGTGTGTGTGTGTGTGTGTGTGTGTGTGTGTGTGTGTGTGTGTGTGTGTGTGTGTGTGTGTGTGTGTGTGTGTGTGTGTGTGTGTGTGTGTGTGTGGTGTGTGTGTGTGTGTGTGTGTGTGTGTGTGTGCGTGTGTATGTGTGTGTGTGTGCTTCTGTGAAAATATAACGTAATCAACTTCTGTAGTGACTATTAGATGAATATTTGTTGCAGCATTTTGTAACAGCAATAATATCACTCATAAGAACAGCTTGGTATAATTAGATTTATACAAGGAAGATTGTGTACATTCGCCATAAGTTGGTCTATAACACTTAAGTCTTTGAATCTCTGTTGTATCATTTATTAGCTCTAAAAGAATCCAAATCAAATAACTTTTTTTAAATGAAGATCGATTTTGCTCCTATAGTGTGTAGTTATTGACTCGAAATATAAATACTTAATAGATATGAACTCTGAAATAAGAAAACAGACTCAGACATACAGACGGACAAACAGATACAGACAGACGGACAAACAGATACAGACAGACGGACAAACAGATACAGCCAGACGGACAAACAGATATAGACAGACGGACAAACAGATACAGACAGACGGACAAACAGATACAGACAGACGGACAAACAGATACAGACAGACGGACAAACAGATACAGACAGACGGACAAACAGATACAGACAGACGGACAAACAGATACAGACAGACGGACAAACAGATACAGACAGACGGACAAACAGATACAGACAGACGGACAAACAGATACAGACAGACGGACAAACAGATACAGACAGACGGACAAACAGATACAGACAGACGGACAAACAGATACAGACAGACGGACAAACAGATACAGACAGACGGACAAACAGATACAGACAGACGGACAAACAGATCAGACAGACGGACAAACAGACTCAGACATACGACGGACAAACAGATACAGACAGACGGACAAACAGATACAGACAGACGGACAAACAGATACAGACAGACGACAAACGATACAGACAGACGGACAAACAGATACAGACAGACGGACAAACAGATACAGACAGACGGACAAACAGATACAGACAGACGGACAAACAGATACAGACAGACGGACAAACAGATACAGACAGACGGACAAACAGATACAGACAGACGGACAAACAGATACAGACAGACGGACAAACAGATACAGACAGACGGACAAACAGATACAGACAGACGGACAAACAGACTCAGACATACAGACGGACAAACAGATACAGACAGACGGACAAACAGATACAGACAGACGGACAAACAGATACAGACAGACGGACAAACAGATACAGACAGACGGACAAACAGATACAGACAGACGGACAAACAGATACAGACAGACGGACAAACAGATACAGACAGACGGACAAACAGATACAGACAGACGGACAAACAGATACAGACAGACGGACAAACAGATACAGACAGACGGACAAACAGATACAGACAGACGGACAAACAGATACAGACAGACGGACAAACAGATACAGACAGACGGACAAACAGATACAGACAGACGGACAAACAGATACAGACAGACGGACAAACAGATACAGACAGACGGAC
>JACEEZ010009149.1:90000-97500 GCA_016584305.1 Chionoecetes opilio
TCTACATCCATGATTTCAGGAAAGTTAGAAGGGGCTATCTGGAGAGTCTGTGTCATTTTGTGTCTTCATCTGTGTCATATTATGGCTATAAATGAATAAATGACAAATATATCTACAAAGTGGCTACCAACAGTAGAGTCGCCATCTAGTGTTTATTTACTGAGTGTCGTACCGCAGCCGTCGTTGCCCTAAAAAAAATCGCGTAGTGAAATTTGAAACCGTCTATACTTCAGATACAAAGCATAAAACAACGCTGAAACAGGGTAGATTATACAGTCATGATATAAACTACTGTGTATTATCTTCAGTGGCACATAAAAATCAGTAGTAATGCTATAATTCGTAATATATGGCGCCTGGCGACATGACTGCAGGTGGCGACTTTACTGTTATCTACGGTAGACCATTCACACATACTGTTTATTCCATTGCGCTGTAGTTCCTTTCCTTCACCCGAACAGTACACATATCCTCTTCACTTGAATCCTCCATTTCTCCTTCCTAGACAGTTCACACACCCTCCATATCTTCCTTCTTCCAACATCTTCTCCTCTTCCTTCTTCCTGGACACTTAACAGACATCTTCACGCCTCCCTGGACATTCTACACATCCTTTAAGTCTCCTTCTCCATCTCCCACGACACTTCACACACTTGCACTGCTATGTTATCCCGTTGTTCTCGGCTCTTCATCCCTTGTATTGCCACCCTCCAATGCCTCCATCCATTCCTCGTTCATTTCGTATTCCTTCCTTTCTTTCCTGTCCCTACCCTTTCTTTCCGTCCCTACCCTTTCTTTCCCGTCCCTACCCTTTCTTTCCCGTCCCTACCCTTTCTTTCCTGTCCCTACCCTTTCTTTCCTGTCCCTACCCTTTCTTTCCTGTCCCTACCCTTTCTTTCCTTTCCCTACCCTTTCTTTCCTGTCCCTACCCTTTCTTTCCTTTCCAAACCCTTTCTTTCCTGTCCCTACCCTTTCTTTCCCGTCCATACCCTTTCTTTCCTGTCCCTACCCTTTCTTTCCTTTCCCCACCCTTTCTTTCCTTTCCCTACCCTTTCTTTCCTGTCCCTACCCTTTCTTTCCTGTCCCTACCCTTTCTTTCCTTTCCCTACCCTTTCTTTCCTGTCCCTACCCTTTCTTTCCTGTCCCTACCCTTTCTTTCCTGTCCCTACCCTTTCTTTCCTGTCCCTACCCTTTCTTTCCTTTCCCTACCCTTTCTTTCCTTTCCCTACCCTTTCTTTCCTTTCCAAACCCTTTCTTTCCTTTCCCTACCCTTTCTTTCCTTTCCTACCTTTTTTCCTTTCCCTACCCTTTCTTTCCTGTCCCTACCCTTTCTTTCCTCTCCCTACCCTTTCTTTCCTCTCCCTACCCTTTCTTTCCTGTCCCTACCCTTTCTTTCCTGTCCCTACCCTTTCTTTCCTCTCCCTACCCTTTCTTTCCTGTCCCTACCCTTTCTTTCCTGTCCCTACCCTTTCTTTCCTGTCCCTACCCTTTCTTTCCTTTCCCTACCCTTTCTTTCCTGTCCCTACCCTTTCTTTCCTGTCCCTACCCTTTCTTTCCTTTCCCTACCCTTTTTTCCTTCCCTACCCTTTCTTTCCTGTCCTACCCTTTCTTTCCTTTCCCTACCCTTTCTTTCCTGTCCCTACCCTTTCTTCCTGTCTCTACCCTTTCTTTCCTGTCCCTACCCTTTCTTTCCTTTCCCTACCCTTTCTTTCCTTTCCCTACCCTTTCTTTCCTGTCCAAACCCTTTCTTTCCTTCCCTACCCTTTCTTTCCTTCCCTACCCTTTCTTTCCTGTCCATACCCTTTCTTTCCTTTCCCTACCCTTTCTTTCCTTTACATACCCTTTCTTCCCTCCTCTCATTGCATTTTTTTACTCTTCATTCCTTTATTTCCTAACATTCCTTTTTTCACTCACCTCGCTGTCTTTCCCGCCACTTTTCTTCACTTTTTTCATGCCTTGTAATACCACTCTCTATCCCTAGTCGTTCACTCACCTAGCTGTCTTTCCCGCCACTTTTTTCATGCCTTGTAATGCCAGCCTCTATCCCTAGTCGTTCACTCACCTAGCTGTCTTTCCCGCCACTATCTATCCCTAGTCGTTCATTCACGTAGCTGACTTTCCCGCCACTATTCTCCCTATACATCTTCACCAACGTCGTCTATTCATGCCTAAGACTGTTAAGCAGAAATTACGTTCATTTTCGGAGTTTGAGGTCAAGAACACGAATGCTTCCTGTACACCGTGACGTCACAGACAGGACGCGTCTTGTCTGATGATATCTTCATTACCATGTTTGTGTCTGAGGGGAAAGTGGCAGCGACCTCAGGAAACATAAAAAAAGTGTAATGGCGACGAGCTGTAGTCAAGAGAAATTGCATCTCCGTCAGTGACCCCCCAGTGACCCAGGATGACTCGGGAGGTGACGGGATGACTCGGGGGGTGACGGGATGACTCCGGGGGTGACGGGGTGACGGTGACGCTGTAGTGTCTGTGTGACGACCTCGAATGTCTGTGTGGATGGATAGAAAGGAAACGTTCATAACACCGATTTCGTGCAGAGTTTAACCCCTTCACGCCCAGATCTTTTCTTTGCTATATAAAATCGTCATTCGATAGCCATAAAATTACGAAAAGTCACTTAATATACCAAATAAGCTAGTAGGCAAGGATACTAAACAGATCATATCTATAAAATATTGGTCATATTTATTCAAATCGTCTAATAGTAGCCAAATTACAATGGAAATTACGTTCTGAGTCTCAAAGGGTTAATTGGTGTTTACCCTCACGTCAGCAGGTGGCAGCAGTGTAGTATATTACCTCATTGCTCTGGCCACTTATTATACTATTATTATCCTTATCATTGTTATTGTTTTTGTTATCATAGAGAGGGGGACTTTTTTTCTGTGGTGAAGTTGTGTTATAAGGACTGAGAGTGATGGAGACTTGTGTGAGAGGGAAGAGAGGGGGGAAAGGGAAGAGAGAGGGAGGGGAGAGGGAAGAGAGAGGGAGGGAAGAGGGAAGGCATTATGTGTAGCAAAATATGAGAAACGAGAGACACACTGTGATTATTATTACCTACTTTAACTTCCCAGAATCACACATGAAAAATAATAAACATTGCGAATTTGCTTCCTTCAAACGGGACCTTTCCTGCGAGAAAAGGTGACCTCTCATGGCCCTCATCTGCCGCAGCCTCAGGTCACCCAGGGGTCAACGGGGGAACCAGGGGGGTCCAGGGGGAAGGAAGACATACATCCTTATACATGCCACTCATAATACAGTGAAGAGGAGGAAAAGGGGAAAGGAGACACCAATCTGGGTTTTACTCCTCATAAAGAAATGTCACCTCTTGCCACACACGCGCCCTCACACTTAACTTACCCTTGACTCACCAACACAAAGCCTTAGAATTCGGTTATTATTAGAATTATTAAGCCTAATTCTAAAGGTTTTGCACCCCCAGAGAGATTCGTAATGAAGACGACTCATTATATCACTCAGAAATCTTACTAATCTCAAACTACAAAGACTACACATACCTATAGTCTATTTTTTTTAACAAGGCAAAAAATCTTGACTCTTTGCTGCTTACTGACTGATATTTGATGCCAGGAGAAGGGAATACTGCGGTCCTTCTAAATGTCAGCTGTATTATATCATAGTTAACCATATTATCAGGTAAACAGAGGCATCATTTTAAGCATGAGACCTTAAGATAGAATGGATTTTTTGCCTTGTTAAAAAAAATAGACTATACATATGTAACATTATCAGCAAGACGTGTGCAATGAAGAGCCGGGTGAGCAAACTTGATAAAGAAACTCTATTCGTGATTCTAGTTTTAAATATGTATAGAAATCGACGAATGGGGAATAATTTTACGTCTTAAGTTCTTTATTTCGTCTAGTCAACCTGTAATTCATTCCATCTGGCTATCCGTTCTTTTCTCTTCCTCCTCCTCCTCCTCCTCCTCCTCCTCCTCCTCCTCCTCCTCCTCCTCCTCCTCCTCCTCCCCCTCCTCCTCCTCCTCCTCCTCTCTGGTGTAATATTACTAAAATTTTATCACATAACTCAAACCCTCCTTAACCTTACCACATCAACTTCTTTCTTTTCCTCCCTCCTGTTCTCCCTCTATCTCCTCCTCCTCCTCCTCCTCTCCTCCCCTCCTTCCTCCTCCTCCTCCTCCTCCTCCTCCTCTCCTCCTCCTCCTCCTCCTCCTCCTCCTCCTCCTCTTCCCACACATATTCTCCCCCTCTTCCGCTTTTTAAACCTATAGGTAACGCAAACAGCAGGTGTCAATAAGAGGTGTATACGTAAGGTAGGAAGTACGTCATTTTTATACCCCAACGTGTGCCTTCTCTTTGTTTCGTATATTTTTCTGTTTACCTTTTCGATCTTTTTTCATCATGTCATCCTTTTCATCCCAGGTGTTTGGTGTGTTGGTAAATAATCCGTCGCTTTTTTTCGGGTTTTATGACAGCTACGGTTATTTTTGTGTGATTTTAGTATTCTTCTCATACTGAATTTTCAAGTTTTTATTTATTTATGTCTATCTGTCTGCCTGTCTATCTGTATTTCTCTCACTCACTGTCTTTTTTTCTGCCTATTTTTTTTTCTATTCATTACTCTTTATCAATTTATCATCTAAGCAAAAAAATAGGCTATGTAACTTCTCTCATTTTTTTCATAATTGTACACGATGTAGAATCCGAAAAAATAACAGTTACCATGAATTTATCTATTTAATCAAGCAAAAAATATGTAACATCTCACCCAAATTTTTCTTATAAATGTACACTAGATAAAAAAAAAAAATAAAAAAAAAAATAGAAAATAATGGAAAATAGATAAATAGAAATAACTAGATAATAATGGAAAATAAATAAATGAAAATAACTAGAAAATAATGGAAAATAAATAAATAGAAATAACTAGAAAATAATGGAAAATAAATAAATAGAAATAACTAGAAAATAATGGAAAATAAATAAATAAAAATAACTAGAAAATAATGGAAAATAAATCAATAAAAATAACTAGAAAATAATGAAAAATAAATAAATAGAAATAACTAGAAAATAATGGAAAATAAATTAAATAAATAACTAGAAAATAATGGAAAATAAATAAATAAAAATAACTAGAAAATTATTGAAACTAAATAAATAAATAACTAGAAAATAATGGAAAATAAATAAATAAATAACTAGAAAATAATTGAAAATAAATAAATAAAGATAACTAGAAAATAATGGAAAATAAATAAATAAAAATAACTAGAAAATAATGGAAAATAAATAAATAAAAATAACTAGAAAATAATGGAAAATAAATAAATAGAAATAACTAGAAAATAATGGAAAATAAATCAATAAAAATAACTAGAAAATAATGGAAAATAAATCAATAAAAATAACTAGAAAATAATGGAAAATAAATAAATAACTAGCAAATAATGATGACCTTGGTGTTCTTTTTCTGTCTCGCTCCTAATTTTTTTTCACCGCATTACTTTTTATCAATTTATTTATTAAGCAAAATATATGTAAACTCAATTTTTTCTCATAAATGTACACGACGTAAAATCCGAAGAAAAAAAATAATGACCATGATGTTCTTTTTCTGCCTCTCTCCCAATTTTTTTTCTCCAACTCATCACTTTTTACCAATTGATTTATTTAAGCAAAGAATATGTAACAAATTTTTCTCTCATAAATGTACACTATACTCAAAGACAATAATAATTACCTCGATGTTCTTATCTGTTATTTCAGGCCGCGTCACCACCACCACCACCACCACCACCACCAACCACCACCATCACCACCACCACCACCACCACCACCACCACCACACCACCACCACGACCACCACCACCATCACCACACTACCACCACTACCACACACCACCACACCACCACCACCACGACAACCACCCACCACCACCACCACACACTCCACCACACACCACCACCACCACACCACCACCACCACCACCACCACCACACCACACCACCACCACCACCAACACACCATCACCACCACCACACCACCACACCACCACCACCACCACGACCACCACCACCTCACCACCACTACCACCATACACCACACCACACCACACCCCCACCACCACCACCACCACCACCACCATCACCACCACCACCACCACCACACACCACCACCACCACCACCACACCACCACACCACCACCACCACACCACCACCCCCACCACCCCACCACCACCACCACCACCACCACCACCACCACCACCACCACGACAACCATCACCACCACCACCACCACCACCACCACCACCACACCACCACCACCACCACCACCACCACCACCACCACACCACCACCACCACCACCACCACCACACACACCATCAGGCTCTTATCTACCGTATTCTTCCCATTACTTTCCGATCAATGTTACGGTACAGAAGCCCAGGGAATATGTAGAGGTAAGGCACGTTAGCGTCTTCCTTACTCACACCTGCACGTCAATTCCCACCTAACTGTTCCTCCACACCTGCAGAGAGAGAGAGAGAGACGAGAGAGACGAGAGGAGAGAAGAGAGAGAGAGAGAGACGAGAGAGAGAGAGGAGAGAGAGAGGAGATGAGAGAGGAGAGAGAGACGAGGAGAGAGAGAGAAGAGAGAGAAATTTTACGCTCAGATGAGGAAATAACTGATGTCCACTTGTGTTTATCCTCAGAGAGAGAGAGAGAGGGAGAGAGAGAGAGAGAGAGAGAGAGAGAGAGAGGAGAGAGAGAGAGAGAGAGAGAGAGAGAGAGAGAGAGAGAGAGAGAGAGAGAGAGAGAGAGAGAGAGAGACGAGAGAGAGGAGAGAGAGAGAGAGAGAGAGAGAGAGAGAGAGAGAGAGAGAGAGAGAGAGAGAGAGGAGAGAGAGAGAGAGAGAGAGAGAGTTACGCTCAGGTGAGGAAATGATTGATATCCACTTGTGTTTATTTTCGGAACGTTAGCTTTTAGTAGGAAGGTAAAGCTTATGTTTTGATAGGGACAGCTAGAGAGAGGTAAACAGGTTCTTACATAGAGGTAAAACGGTACTTCGTGTGTGTATGGGAAAGGGGAGGTGTGCTGTGTGTGTGTGTGTGTGTGTGTGGTGTGTGTGTGTGTGTGTGTGTGTGTGTGTGTGTGTGTGTGTGTGTGTGTGTGTGTGTGTGTGTGTGTGTGTGTGTGTGTGTAGATCAGTTTTTTTTTCTGGTATGTGTTGATCATCTCAATCCTCTGTACTTTTAGCGGAAATTCACTATTTGTTTTTTTTCGTATTTTGTGTTTTGAAACGCGATGACGCAACAGGAAACATGTGTCTGGCGTGAGGAAATGAGGCCAGATATATAGCGGGATTGTGTGTGTGTGTGTGTGTGTGTGTGTGTGTGTGTGTGTGTGTGTGTGTGTGTGTGTGTGTGTGTGTATTGTTCAGGCGGAAAAAGATAATCACTTCACAGGACGTCCAATCACCCCATCGGAA
>JACEEZ010009149.1:107500-112500 GCA_016584305.1 Chionoecetes opilio
ACCATACTATGACGAATGCCTTCAAATACAGGTTTCTACAAAGAGAGACAATAAACACGTCTTTCTTTCTGCCTTTTTGTCCCTTTGTCAATCTATTTCTTCATGGAAAAAATGGAAAAAAAGTTGCACGCTCGAATACCCTTCAAAGCTCCTGGTGTTGATTTCTTTAATTAAGTCAGTACTCTCTCTCTCTCTCTCTCTCTCTCTCTCTCTCTCTCTCTCTCTCTCTCTCCTCTCTCTCTCTCTCCTCTCTCTCTCTCTCTCTCTCTCTCTCTCTCTCTTCTCTCTCTCTCTCTCTCTCTCCTCTCTCTCTCTCTCTCCTCTCTCTCTCTCTCTCTCTCTCTCTCTCTCTCTCTCTCTCTCTCTCTCTCTCTCTCTCTCTCTCTCTCTCTCTCTCTCTCTCTCTCTCTCTCTCTCTCTCTCTCTCTCTCTCTATCTCTGTCTCTCTCTGCCAAGTCATTGTAACTCTTTCGGTAGAAGAAAAAAATTCGATACAAGATGAAAAAATATTAGTCACACACACACACACACACACACACACACACACACACACACACCACAACACACACACACACACACACACACACACACACACACACACACACACAGACACACACACATGCACACACACACACACACACGCACACACACACACACACACACACACACACACACACACACACACACACACATCACACACAACACACACACACACACACACACACACACACACACACACACACACACACACACACACACACACACACAGTGACAGGCTCCTTCCGCTCATTAGCTTATCAATGAAACAGCATAACGTTACTGCTGCCCGGAATAACCCTTATGACTCACTTACGACGCACTTACGACTTACGACTACAACTCATGTTTACGACTCATCACTTACGACGCACTTACGACTTACGACTACAACTCATGTTTACGACTCATCACTTACGACGCACTTACGACGCACTTACGACTCACGACTACAACTCATGTTTACGACTCATCACTTACGACGCACTTACGACGCACTTACGACTCACGACTACAACTCATGTTTACGACTCATCACTTACGACGCACTTACGACGCACTTACGAAGCACTTACGACTCACGACTACAACTCATGCTTACGACTCATCACTTACGACGCACTTACGACTTACGACTACAACTCATGTTTATGACTCATCACTTACGACGCACTTACGACTCACGACTACAACTCATGTTTAAGACTCATCACTTACGACGCACTTACGACTCACGACTACAACTCAGGTTTACGACTCATCACTTACGACGCACTTACGACTTACGACTACAACTCAGGTTTACGACTCATCACTTACGACGCACTTACGACTCACGACTACAACTCATGTTCACGACTCACTTCACAAAAACGAAACAAGGAAAAAAACCTTTACAAATTTACATACGACAAGCAAAATTACGAAAAGAAGAAACGAAGGAAAAAAAGAAAAAGAAGAAAAAATAGGAAAAGAAGAAACGAAGGAAAAGAAGAAAAAAAGAGGAAAGCGAAAAACAACAGATTCACTATACTCCTGCTGCTGCTGCTATAGTGACGACGATGGTGGTGATGGTGAAGAAGGAGGAGGCGGAGGGGACGAGGACAGTGACGGTGGTGGTGGTGGTGGTGATGGTTGGACTCCGTTATACGCGTTTGAGTGTTGCCGTCACCACCGTCACCACAAAATTGGACACTTATTATAATTAGTTTCCCTCTCAGTATAGACGGAACTCCTGCCAGAATTGTGTGTATGTTCAAATGTTATATATAGGAAGAATACATGGTAAGAACGTTGTTGAGTGAATGTTGTGTATGTATGTTGGTAGTGATAGTGGTGTTATTAGTATTATTATGATTTTTTTTTCAAAGGTAGAGTTGATGGGCAGGGCATGTGGGTGTTCTTAGGCCACTCGACGGTGCAGAAAGGTTTTGGGTTTCTTCGGGGATCGAATTCGGGTCACCGAGAACGCCAGTCGGAGACGCTAACCACTCCGCTACCGCCTCCCCATTGGTGGTCGATGATTATTACTTTTGTTTGTAGTGACGCTATTGTTAATCATGTAGTATAGTAAGTATTATAATGGAGTGTTTAAGTTACGTATTGCGGGGGTTGCGTATTGCGTCATCGTATAAGGATGAGACGAAAGAGAAGAATAAGAAAAAAAGAAAAAAAGACTAACCAAAGAAGACTAAAAAAAAGAAGTAAAAGAAGAAGACTAAACAAAGAGAAACAAAGCTAAGGAAAAAGAGGATGAAGAAGAAAAAGAAGAGTAGGAGGAACACAGGAAGTAGAGTGAGTGAAGGAATCAAAGAGCACAATGATGAGCGTAAAAACAAGGAGGCGAGGAGCAAGGAAGCGTCCAGTGTGGCGGTCACCAGGCAGAACAGAGAGCAGGTATGCGGCAGGCAGTCACCCCCAGGACACCACACCCTGGGCCGCCCTTCTGTGGGGGGGTGAAGGAGGAGGAGGAAGAGAAGAAGACGAAGAAGACGCAGAAGAAAATTAGAGTGTGATGAAGAAGTGTGATGAAGAAGAAGAAGAAATGGAAGAAGAAGAAGAAGATCAAGCAAAGAGGAAGAAGGCTAAGAAAAAGAGAACAAAGAAGAAAAAACAGGAGAATGTAGAATGAAGGAGCGTTAAAATACTTCATGAAACCAAAGGACAGGATTAATGCGTGCTGGAGGATGCTCGAAGAGAAAGGCTGAATACAAAGATGGGATTTTTTTTTTTTTTTTTTTTTTTTTTTTAATAACGTTTGAGCCTATACCGCCTGTAGGTTATTTTCTTCCTTCCTTAAGTTTCTTATCTTCCTGCTTTCACTGTTACTCAAGTGTGATCATTATTCACCTGTTTTAATTAAATCACGAATTCTATCTATCTGATCGTGACTTACCTTTGGTCTAATGCATTCAAAGCTTCTATGAGCCCTCAAATGTTGAATTATATTTTTTCTTTACGTCATATTATGCTTTCAAGCTAGACTTTCATCAGGTCATCATATTTCATATATCATCCAAACTCATAGTTGGACATTCTGGTTGTGTTGAATACCACAAGAAAAGCGTGAATTTTCCGTATTCTTCTTCTTTTTATTTCCACCTAGACGAACAGGTGTGCGGTACAGGTGATCCAGCGAAGAAAGCGTTGCAGCTCTTCCCAGTGGCTTGTCTTTCTTCTTCTCGCCGAGGCTCCCGAGGGCGGCGGGGAGGCGGTGTTCCGATGACACTTTGCTTTTTGGGGGGGTTTCGGGTGTGGCAAATCTAAAGTGTCCTCCGCCAGCGACAGGCGGCGCCACGCATTCCTGGGTGGCAGATGAGAGACAAGAAACAATTGCAATAAGGAAACTGGAAATTAATACACGTCTGAGGAAGGGAAAGAAAATATTTACACTTCAAAGGTAATATTTTGCAATCATATTATTATTCTATAAATGTCTTGGCGCCAGGAAGTGCGTTCCTTCTTTGGGAAGAATATAAGTTTCCTTGAACATTAATTCCTATTTGACTTGTACTAATTGGGATCAAATTTTGGGCATGGCAGCAATCTTGCCTTTGTGTTTCTAATATGGCTTTGAGAGGTGTCATTTCCTGCTGTGTGTGTGTGTGTTGCTGTGGTGGGAAGCAGAAGGCTGGGAGAGTGTGGGGTTGTTGTCTGCTGTGTGTGTTGCTGTGGCGGGAAGCAGAAGGCTGGGAGAGTGTGGGGTTGTTGTCTGCTGTGTGTGTGTTGCTGTGGCGGGAAGCAGAAGGCTGGGAGAGTGTGGGGTTGTTGTCTGCTGTGTGTGTGTTGCTGTGGCGGGAAGCAGAAGGCTGGGAGAGTGTGGGGTTGTTGTCTGCTGTGTGTGTGTTGCTGTGGCGGGAAGCAGAAGGCTGGGAGAGTGTGGGGTTGTTGTCTGCTGTGTGTGTGTTGCTGTGGTGGGAAGCAGAAGGCTGGGAGGTGTGGGGTTGTTGTCTGCTGTGTGTGTGTTTGCTGTGGTGGGAAGCAGAAGGCTGGGAGAGTTGGGGTTGTTGTCTGCTGTGTTTGTGTTGCTGTGGCGGGAAGCAGAAGGCTGGGAGAGTGTGGGGTTGTTGTCTGCTGTGTGTGTGTGTTGCTGTGGCGGAAGCAGAAGGCTGGGAGAGTGTGGGGTTTTGTTGTCTGCTGTGTGTGTGTTGCTGTGGCGGGAAGCAGAAGGCTGGGAGAGTGTGGGGTTGTTGTCTGCTGTGTGTGTGTGTTGCTGTGGCGGGGAGCAGAAGGCTGGGAGAGTGTGGGGTTGTTGTCTGCTGTGTGTGTGTGTGTTGCTGTGGCGGGAAGCAGAAGGCTGGGAGAGTGTGGGTGTGCGTTGCTGTGCGGCGCCAGAACATTAAACACTGATGAGATTTGTGTTGTTAGAAATAGCTTATAGATTAGTTAATAGATTTTATATATAACACTTGATTATATTTACATCGATATTTCATACAGATGTTTCCCTGACATTTGTTCATATCTTCTAATTCCTGTATATTTCTATCCTTTCGTATTTTGTTCTCGTTTCTTCAATGCTATCTTTGAAAATTTTGCTTCGTGATAATTACCAGAAGTACACAAACTATGTACTCGTAAATAGCATGCCATCGCCAGCAGCAGTTACCTTGTTTGCTTGTTTAGAAGTTAGCATTCCTCTCTTCCTTTCCTCTCCTCTCTTATTCCTTCCTTTATCCATCCATCCCTCTTCTTCTTCTCTCTGTCCTTCATTCCGCAGCCATACATTCCTTCATTCTTCTTTCCTCCATCTCTTTACCGTGAGAGAGAGAGAGAGAGAGAGAGAGAGAGAGAGAGAGAGAGAGAATAGGGCACGCAAATAGGTCGCATTGCACACACTAACCTACACACACACACACACACAAAGACGTGGCCTATACAATCGAACGCCTCGACCCTCATAGCCTAGACACTGACTGATCTAGAATGAGGTGGTGGTGGTGGTGATGGTGATGGTGGTGGTG
>JACEEZ010009149.1:125000-130000 GCA_016584305.1 Chionoecetes opilio
TAGCTACAAGGTATTATTTACTGTATTCAGCGTGTTACCTAATGGCTTTTCCTCCAATTACGTTATAGTTAGTATTCTGTTCACTGCATGTGTTTTATTTTAGTATGTAATTTGTGACCATTGAAGGCATGTCATACACGTCCACAGAGAGAGAGAGAGAGAGAGAGAGAGAGAGAGAGAGAGAGAGAGAGAGAGAGAGAGAGAGAGAGAGAGAGAGAGAGAGAGAGAGAGAGAGGTATGTGTGCGCGTGTCTTTACGATAACCCTTGTATTTGTAGATTTGTAGTCCTATGTACATATCCTTTTGTTCCTCCTCCTTGTCCTCCTCCTCCTCCTCTTCCTACTTGTCCTCCTTCTCCTCCTCCTCCTTGTCCTCCTCCTCCTCCTTGTCCTCCTCCTCCTCCTTGTCCTCCTCCTCCTCCTCCTCCTCCTCCTCCTTGTCCTCCTACACAATCCGCAGTGGATCGAACGGAGCTGGGGCCTGATTGACTGCTGCCTCCCAAGAAAGCGCCAGGCAAGGCTGCCGCACCCCCCTTGAACCTCCACACTGTGTTCCCACCATTACAAAACACACATACCATGACCTATCTATCAAGCACTAAACCTACCCCCACAAACTAGTAGTAGTTAGCCATAGATTACAGCTTTCAACTTTCCTCACAAATTCCATGCAGTTTTTCTATATTGCATGGTATCACTTCATTTCCGGCCAGCTTCGGCTGGAGGGATGGGTGGGTGGGGAGAAGCCTTCTACTTTCCTATCCTTTCTCTCATTATCTAGTTAGTGTAGTGTAGTTAAATCAAATAGCCTTGTAAGGACCTATTGGTCTGTTGCTGTTTGTGTTTCCTTTGTAATCCTTTGTAATCCTCCTCCTCCTTGTCCTCCTCCTCCTCCTTCTCCTTGTCCTCCTCCTCCTCCTCCTCCTCCTCCTCCTCCTCCTCCTTGTCCTCATCCTCCTCCTCCTCCTTCTCCTCTTTGTCCTCCTCCTCCTCCTCCTTCTCCTCGATCTTCGTGTGTCTCCGTAACGCTTT
This sequence comes from Chionoecetes opilio, assembly GCA_016584305.1. Lineage (NCBI taxonomy): Eukaryota > Metazoa > Arthropoda > Malacostraca > Decapoda > Majidae > Chionoecetes > Chionoecetes opilio. The sequence continues at coordinate 126,032 of JACEEZ010009149.1, forward strand.
TAACTCCACGAAACGAAAGAGAACTCAATTTTCTTATTTGAAGTATAGAACGCGTCTCTATATTCATTAAACTTATAAATTACCCATAGAGACGAGAGACTAATGAAGATATTATGACGGGAAAAAAACCCCTCAAACTAATAGCTTTGTCAATCGAAGCAACGAAGCAGTGAAACAAACCAGCGAAGCAGCGTTGAAGAAAGTCGAGCACAAAGCCTTTAGAATTAGGTTAGGTTAATTCTAATTCTAATTCCTAATCCTAATTCTAAATCCTTTGGTCGAGCACGTATGAATTTTGGAAGCGACATCGGGAGGGAGGTGTGAGGAGGTGGACAGAAGAGGAGGAGGAGGAGGAGGAGGAGGGGGAGGAGGGGGAGGAGGAGGAGGAGGAGGAGGAGGAGGAGGAGGAGGAGGAGGAGGAGGAGGAAGAGGAAGAGCAAGAGCAAGAGCAGGAGGAAGAGGAAGAGGAGGAGCAGGAGGAGAAGGAGGAGCAGGAGGAGAAACGGGACAAGCCGGACGGACGAATTGGTGGGTCAAGTCGTGAACGGAAGTCAGGCAGACGCTGACACGCGGAAGAACAGCCGTGGACGGAGTGGTGGGCCGTTAGCGGGGCGGGGGGGGGGGGGGGGAGTCAGTGGGGTGTCATTATGTATTATGTATTACTACCTGTGTTATGTTATTATAGTACATCAGTATAGGAATTATTATATTTTAAGGGATTTATAACATTCCCAAACTTGTTGCAGTTTGTTCGCGTCATGAAGAACACTTAGAGATTTCACTACACAGTTGGTAAGAATAATTTCCTAAGAAAAAAAAAACTAATTCTTTTTGATTGGGTCCTTTTTTTATATTTATACATAATATACATAATTCATTTATTCTTTCCTTTTTTACTGTGTTTAGTCAGACCAGATTTTTTTTCTATTCATTACAACAGTCACGTTTGAACTCAGAAAACACTTGCTGACGATTTTCCGGGTACGCATCCAACGTGTAGGTGATTATTTTCGTCCCCTTGGCATTACTATAAGAAAATGCAGTCTGTATTCCCGCCACGTCCAGGAATACCGCACACCCGCCGCTCGGTCACCGCCTCACCGAGCAAGACCACCTGATTCTCCTGTTGAAATACCGTCTGAGGTCACATAACACACAACATATTCGCTTTTTTCAACACTTACATAAAATGATTTGTCGTTTTCATGGGTAGCCTAAAGCGGCCTACACCGTGGCCACCGAGATGATATGTCTCTCGGTGGTCTCGCCTACACACGATCAATAATATTAACATCAGAATATTGATATCAATATATTGACATTAATAACTGTAAAAAAAAAATCAATATAATAAAAATAAATTATATCGATATAGCCCATACACAGTGAACAATATTGATCTGTAAACGATATTGAACAAAGAGGAGGAAGAAAGGAAGTGAGAAAAGTAGGGAGAATAAAAGAGGTAAACAAAGAGCTAATGAAGTGTTGACGGAAAGAACATCATCAAAAGAAACAAAGAAATAAAAAGAGGACACGAGATTAAGGGAAAAATAACATGACTTCCAGAAAAAAACTGAAAAAAACTGGGATAAATTTAGAAAGAAGGAAATAATTTTACAACAAAAATATTGATCGTGTGTGCTGTTGCTCGCATCTGTCGCGTTGGATCTCATACTCATGCTCAGCGGCGCATCAAATATTCCCGGATAGATAACATTGAAGGCGTGACCGATGTGAAGACGCAGTAAACAGCTCCTTCCTCCCGTTCCCTAAGTCGCCACAGCACAGCCACAGCCAGTTAACCATGAGCTGCTACCCATACATACATCGCGGCACAGCGCTGGTGGTGTATTATTTTATTAGTTAGCCTCTCCAAATCACGTTCTCTGACGTTTCCGTTCTCTGTACCTTTAGGCGTGGACTGAACAATTGTTGACGCCCGGCTGGTCACGGAGCTAACGGGAGGCGTGTTATCTATAATGTGAGGCAAAGTGAGGAAGATAAACACCCTGGTGCGTCACACACCACCGCTGGTTACGTCAGGCTGCCAAGAATGCACACAACAGCAGGGCCTTACCGGGGAACAAGGAATGCAGACTGAACTCCTGACAGGCTCTGACTGACAGCGATTCACGTTCTCCATTGCACTTTATGTTTTTTTTTTCATTCGCGATATATTCAGCTTATAATTGTATATGCCCGTGTATCATTACGTAACAATTTTTCTAACACAGGTATGTACAATTTAAGTTAGCTGTCGCCTCAAATATATGTTCATGTGAGGCGTAAAACCTTAAGAACTGACTTATTAGCAAAAAAATATTATATATGATTTGACAATTTTTTTGACGTGTCATGTATGAAACTTCTCAGAAACATCACTAAAGATTAACTGATGATTTTTTCTCTTCATTTTACTAATCTCGAACCTGCTGTGATTTATGAAGAAATGCTGAAACGTCATTAGTAGCCAATTAAATCAAAGGTAACGTTATTCGCGGTCACTCATCCTTACTACTAAATCGTAATCTTGAACTTTTTTCCACCTGGACGATTCCCGCGCACCCTACAAATAGATTTCCACGATGACTATACAGACCCTATACACGTCCTTTGTGACGGTGGGAGTGTGGCTAGGAGTGATGGATAGGAGAGTGGATAGGAGAGTAGATAGGAGATAGGCCGGGGAGTGAGGGATAGATATATGGGTGTGTGTGGGCAGTGTTCCTCCTCAGTAAGCACGGCATCGGTGTGTTCGCTTTGAGATTTGCACTATCATGACTTTACGAGGCGGAAGAACGACGGTGCTTAACTGTGTGTTGAGAAACGTGGGTGAAAGAGGAAACGATGGAGGCGAGAGTGAGTGTAGAAAACATGTAAGGTGGAGGAGCGATGGGTTAGGGAGGACGAAAGAATAAGTAAAGATGGAAGGGAAGAAAGAGGTCAAAGAAGAGAGGGGGGACTAGAAGCAGGAACATGAGGAAATTAAGAGAAAATGTAAGGGAGAAAAGGAGGAAGAGAAATAAGAAAGGAGAAAAATGTAAGATGGAAGAGGACGATGGAGAAAGAAATATAGATGGAAGAGGAGGAGGAGGAAAAAGAAGGTAATTAGGACTAGAAGCAGGAACAAGAGGAAAAGAAGGGAGAGGGGTATGCCAGTTAAGAGGAGAGAGAAGCAGAAAAAAGACAATCTGGTGTAAAAAAATCAGATTATATGAAGAGGAATTTTTTGAGAGGTAAGATTGAGAGGAGATTTTGTAAGAGGTAATTGCGGTAAAGAGAAAACAAGAGGAAAGGAACTAAAGAGGGAGAGGAATATGCCAGATAAGAGGAGAGAGGAACAGAGAAAGGACAATATTGAAGGAGGTTTAAAGAAATAATATGATATGAGGAGGAATTTTTTAGATGTAAGAGGTAATTACGCTAATAAGAAACATGAAACATAAGAAAATAAGGAAGCTACAAGAGGCCATGAGACATACACGTGGTAGTTCCTGTCAAGATTAATAGACATACTATACTTAAAAAGTCTATAGATCTTGGTTCCTGTAATGAGACATGGAAAGTAAGCGTCAATCACGATGATGGGAAACGAATCAGGCTTGACATGGCTTCACTTCCTTGGTCAAGACTGGAACATTGAGGCAATACGTTAGCTGAACCGCGGGTGTCCTGGATAACGGGTGCAATGTTTTTTTTTTTTCTGACTCTAACTCCTCTTATGCCACCTCCTTCTCCTCTTCCTACTCCTCTTCCTCTTCCACCTCCTCCTCCTCTTCCTACTCCTTTTCCTCTTCCTCCTCCCTCTTCCTAAATCACTCGATAGTTTTGATAGACGAGTGGGTGGCCTGGATAACGGGTGCAATGTATGGTTTTTTTCATGACAAACTCTCCTTATGCCACCTTCTTCTCCTCTTCCTCCTCCTCTTCCTCTTCCTCCTCCTCTTCCTCTTCCTCTTCCTCTTC
>JACEEZ010009149.1:137500-140000 GCA_016584305.1 Chionoecetes opilio
AAGTAACAGTTTTTCCTAATTTTCCTGAAGTAACAGTTTTTCCTTCTTTGATTACAGACAGCATGAAGTTACAGATCTCGACACATTTATTTCTGGCTGGCGTGTTCGTGCTGCTCCTGGCACTGCTGGGCTCCAAGTGCCTCGACTTTCAAGGCCACGAAGGGAGGCGGGAAGCAGTAACGATGATGCGAAGGACGAGTCAGGACAGGAGGGAGCTCGAGGGAGGAAGAGCTGCAGAAAATAAAGGCATGGAGACAAACACAAGAAACAAAAAACGTTTCAGGAAAGGAGTGGATGAGGATGAAATATAAGAGATACAGAAGACAAGGAAAGAAACGTAGAAGATAAGAAATTTGATAATGCATACAAGAAGAAAGTAAAGAAGAACAAATTACTTCATGGGACTCATAAGAAGATCGATAAAGGGGGTTATAAAAACAATAGAAAAGGTAAAAAATTTGTAAAGGTAAAAAAGATAAAGAAACTAAAAAAAGACTCGACAAAACCAAAGAAAAAGAAAATTGCAAAGAAAAAAGTTATGATTCCAGTAAACAACAAAAAAATTGAAATCCAGAAGAAAACACAAAAGGTTGATGAGAAAATAGGTAAAAGCAGGCCAGGAAAAGTAAAGGAAGAAGATAAGAAAGTTAATAATAGCAAGCCAGGAAAGTTAAAGGAAGAAGATAAGAAAGTTAATAATAGCAAGCCAGGAAAAGTAAAGGAAGAAGATAAGAAAGTGAATAATAATACAAGCCAGGAAAGATAAAGGAAGAAGATAAGAAAGTGAATAATAATAACAAGCCAGGAAAGATAAAGGAAGAAGGCAATGCAAATAAAGGAATAAATAAAAAGAAGCCCAACAATGAGACAGAAGACGAAGACAAGATAATAAAGTCTATTACCACCTCGAAAGAAAATCCCGTATTCAGCTTTAAAAGTAAGTGCATTTGTGATTGTTGTTGTTGTTGTTGTTGTGATCATTGTTGTTGTTGTTGTTGTTGTTGTTGTGATCATTGTTGTTGTTGTTGTTGTTGTTGCTGTGATCATTGTTGTTGTTGTGATCATTGTTGTTGTTGTTGTTGTGATCATTGTTGTTGTTGTTGTTGTTGTTGTTGTTGTTGTTGTTGTTGTTTGTGATCATTGTTGTTGTTGTTGTTGTTGTTGTTGTTGTTGTTGTTGTTGTTGTTGTTGTGATCATTATTGTTGTAATAGTAGAAGTTATACCATTATTATCATTATTATTATAACTATCATCATTATTTTATTTCCTCAGAACAATATGGCTCGTAGGACAAAGAGCTTTTCTCTTATATATATATATATATATATATATATATATATATATATATATATATATATATATATATATATATATATATATATATATATATATATATATATATATATATATATATATATATATATATATATATATATATATATATATATATATATATATATATCCTGTCTTCAAAAATTTCTGATTTATATTTATTCAGGTTTCTTTCTATCTCCAATCTCCATTTGTATTTTTTTTATTACAATTTCATCATCAGTAATATAATTGCTACTGCTATTATTATCATTATCATTATCGTTGTTGCTATCACTTTCATTATCATTGCTATCACTATCATTATTACTATTATCTTTACTATTGTTATTCGATTATTGATTTTTTTTCCAGAGTACTTGTTGGCTGAATGCGGAGAGACCTACATGCTGACCCTCGGGATCTCCTTCTTGTTTACCACAGACGGGGGACAACACGCCAGAAATTGTCGCACAACTTTTAGAGTAAGTCTCTAATATTCTCATTTGATCGTGTACATTAAGCAGCTATAGTAATGTATAATATTTTGAGGCATAAGTCAAAGCAATTTTTCTGAAATCGATTGAATAAAAGGGTGTAAAGGATTGTAAAAGGGTGTAAAGGATTGTAAAAGGGTGTCAAGGATTGTAAAAGGGTGTCAAGGATTATAAAAGGGTGTCAAGGATTGTAAAGGAGTAAAGGATGTAAAAGGGTGTAAGGATTGTAAAAGGGTGTCAAGGATTGTAAAAGGGTGTCAAGGATTGTAAAAGGGTGTCAAGGATTGTAAAAGGGTGTCAAGGATTGTAAAAGGGTGTCAAGGATTGTAAAAGGGTGTCAAGGATTGTAAAAGGGTGTCAAGGATTGTAAAAGGGTGTCACATCATGTAAAAGACTCATTATGGCATTCATATTTTCCTTCTTTTTGCCCTCCCTGTTGCCGCCTTAGAGTCCCTTAGGCACCACCATCAAGTTCTTCTGTCCCGTCTTCAGCCTCCGCTTGAAGAAATGCAAGAAAGAACGGCTCTTTCTGATCGAGAATAAACGTGTCAAGTGAGTTATGACTTAATTTTTTTATTCAAACAAAAATTACAATGAGGCTTAAAGTCACATGTTGTATAAGAAACTATTCTAAAAGCCTGATACTAGATATACCCTATTTCTCCCTGATACTAGATATACCCTATTTCTC